>APFE030094980.1:29585-167830 GCA_000404065.3 Pinus taeda
CCACAATGTAGGACCACCATTGGAAGTAGTTGGTGCTGTCAAGAATAACTTGGCATGGACTTTCCATTTTAACAGAAACTGAAGCTATTTATGCTAAAACTAAGTGTTCCAATGGAAAGATCTCGAAAAATTAGGCTGGTTAAAAAAAAGGCTCTGAAAACGGCTTCCGGATGAAGAAGTTATGGCTTTTTGAAGAAAAGTTGATGAAGGCGCTGACGAAGTGCGGGAATGTGCGGAAATGAAAAAAAATGCCCCTTTTCAACAAAAAGGAGACTTGAACTCAAGACCTCTACTCTCATAAATTAGCTTTGAACCAAGTGAGCTAAACAAAAATTTTGAGAGAGAGAGAGAGAGAGAGAGAGAGAAGGGAGGGAGGCTTTGTTTTTCTTTTTAGTCATTGAAGCTTTGGGTTGTGTGCTTGCTTGAGAAAGCTCTTTTTTCCCTACAAAATAAAAAAAAATAGAACCCAACATGGACATACAAAAAAAACAAACCTTACGGCTTAAAGTTAGCTTTACCAGGAAACTAAATATTTTCCTTAATGTTTCTGATTTTCCGAGATCACACTAAGGCGTAGCGGAAAAGAGCATACGCATGAGAAAAATCCTTCCTCTCTGTTTTTGATTTGCCTAGATCGCACAGAGTCGCAGAGAAAAGAGCATACGCAGAAATGAAAGGTATAGATCCAGTAATAAAAAAGAAGC
Source organism: Pinus taeda (assembly GCA_000404065.3). Lineage (NCBI taxonomy): Eukaryota > Viridiplantae > Streptophyta > Pinopsida > Pinales > Pinaceae > Pinus > Pinus taeda. The sequence goes on from APFE030094980.1 coordinate 30,290, forward strand.
TAAATAAAACCGAAATAATAAACAGAGAGAAAAATAACTAGAAACTGCAAATAAACACTGTATACCTCTAGATCTTAGAAATGACGTAGCTAGGGCTACCAAAAACCTTTTCACGTGAAACGAAAGGGGTTCCTCGCTGGAACAGATTCTCCTAACACAACAGAGAAGTCCCCTCAGCCTGAAAGAAGTCAGAAACAACAGATCTAGGAAACGACAGTCGGATGTAGTTCTACCGGCTTTAGATTTGGATCACCAATGGACGTGACCCTCAAATAGATCTGATACCATGTAGGAATTTACAAGGTAAGTTACTTAGACAGAACACCAAAGGACGCAGCCCTCAAATAGCTCTGATACCATGTAGGAATTTACAAGGTAAGTTCCTTAGGTAGAACACCAAAGGACACCGCTCACAAACAGATCAAAGATCAATACACCAATATTTTTGACGTGGTTAAAACCCTCAAAGAGGGAAACAATTCACAGCCTGAGCTAATGCGGCCACTTCAGTCAATTTATTAATAAAAGAATGAAAATTTACATAAGCTTCTCTCATGAACAGTTAACCTACAAATGACCCTCCATGCTCTTTAAATAGAGATCATGGACCAATCGGGTGTTAAGCCACGGATCAAGTGTCGGTAATACCGAGGAGAGAATGAAACGTCGGATCACTACATATCATGATCGTAGGATTGTAAGTTACAAAAGTACATAGTAAAGAAACACACTTTACCTAACTCTATACTAGCCCAAGTTATACTTAACTATTTCCTATGTGTTGGAATATCCTAACATGAATGAGGTGCTCTTCAAGACTAGAGGTCTCTGGAAGAAGCTCAACAACTAGCTTAAGGGATGGAATTTCACATTCAATAGGAAAAATAGATTCCAGCCCGTAAACTAACTGAAAAGCTGTAAAAATAGTGACAGTCTTTATCAAGGTTCACTATGCCCAAAGAGCCGGATACAACATGATGTGCTAATTGGAGAGATTTTTGTCAATTGTCCTTTGCAGGATCTCCTTGAGGGACTTATTCGCAGCTTCGAATTTCCCATTGGCCTAAGGATAATACGAAGATGAATGCTCCTACCGGAAGCCCAATTTAAGAGCCAATTCAGTCATTAGTTGGTTCTAGAAATGACTTCCATGATCAGTGACAATCTCTCTCGGGATACCGAAATGTAAAATAATCTGATTGAAGAGGAACAATGTTGTTGTTTCACTATTGTTTTTATAAGTAGGCATGGCCTCATCCCACTTCATAAAGTAGTGTACGACCACTATAATGTACTTGTGATTCACCACTAAAGGCAGATTAGAAGTGGTAAAGTCAATGCCCCACTTTGTAAAAGGACTGACAGTGATAACAGGGAAAATAGGAGCTCGATGCACACACATCCTCTGAGTATAGACTTGACAAGGGTGGTAATGTTTGACTGCTTCAATACAGTCTTTGAAAATCGAAGGCCAAAAGTAGCCGGCAAACAATATTTTTTGGGCTGTAGCAAGCCTTGATAGATGACCACAACAAGCTCCACTGTGGCAATCATTGAGCAAAAACTCTGCTTCCTCTAAAGTTAAACAACGCCTAAGGATTGAGTCAACCCCTCGGCGACATAATTTATTACCAATGATGACATAGTTCTTAGCAAGGTAGTGTAATTTTCGATGTTCATCCTTGGAGGAAGCAGGAGGGAACTTCCAATTCTGGAGATAGATGATGATATCTCCATACCAAGGATCTTGTGAAGAGATGAGGAAGATGCTCATCTGGGAAACTTTCCTCATAAACAATATCTTCTTCACGAGGCAGCTCGGAAATTAATTCCACAAAAACCAATAACTTCTTAGACTTGGTTGACAAGAACTCGAGATCGAATTCTTGTAAAATAACAATCCATCGGTTGTATTTGCCCCCAATCACTCGCTTACTGAGGACAAATTTGAAAGGATTAATCGCCACTAAGACGAATGTTTTGCATAGAAAAATATAATGATGGAGCCGCTAGACAACATGGACAGTTGCCAAGGCTAATTTCTCAACCAGAGAATAGCATAGTTCAAGGCCTACCAAGCCTTGACTCAAGTAGTAAATCACATGCTTCGTGAGAGCATCATCTTCTTGAACAAGATCATACCTATGGTTGATTCTATTGCTTCAAGATATAAAAGGAAATCTCTACCATAATCTGGTGGACTCAAAAGTGGGGCAAATATTAACGCCTGCTTCAAAGCATCAAAATATTGTTGCACAAATTCATCTCATAAAAATAGAACTCCTTTCTTCAGCAAACACAGAAATCCTTTAGTTATCTCGGCATAGTTTGCCATAAACCGTCTCAAGAAATTTGCGTTTCCTTGGAGACTTTGAAGTTGTCGAATGGAAGATGGGGGAGGCAACTGAATTATTGCCTCAACCTTGAAGGGATCAACTTGAATCCCTTCAGTTGATACAATGAACCCTAACAACTGACCACACGTAACCACAAAAATGTACTTGTTCATATTCAACCAAATCTTGTAAAATCGACATCTCTCAAAAACTAACCGAAGGTGACTAGGATGATCGATTCTCTTTCAAGAATGAGCAGCTAAATCATCCAAGTATGCTTTGATGACATGCTTGATGTCATACAAAGCGTAAGACATGGCCTACTGAAATGTAGCTCTAGAATTTTTAAGACCAAAAGGCATCTTTTTGTATGTAAAGGTGCCCCAGGGATAAATGAAAGTTGTCTTACGCTAGTGTTCTAGACGAATATATATTTGATTATAACTGGAGAATCTGTCCATGAATGAGAAAATCTCATTACCTGCACATTCACCAACTATTTGATCGATAAATGGTGTGGGGTAATTATATTTTGGACAAAGTTTATTCAAAACCCTAAAGTTAATGCACATTCAGATCGTTCCTTGTTTTTTATCAACTGGGACTGGATTAGAAACCCAATTCATTAGAGGAACGGGGTATATGAAACTCGCCTTGAGCAGATTTTCTACTTTAGGTTTAATAGTTGCTGCCTTCATAGGATTGATCGGCTGAAGCTTTTGATGAATTGGCTTGACATTTTCATACATTATGATCTCATGCTAAACGATGGATGGATGAATACCAGGCTTTTCTTCATAAGACCAAGCGAATACATCCCAAAACTTTTTAAAGAGGTTGGTGGAAATTTGAATCTCTTCAAGGGAACATTCAGCTCCAGTGAAGAAATTTTCTATCACATTAGGGTTCCTAGAGATGTTTATGGGTACAGTTTTTGAAAGAACTGACATATTATCTTTGACACGTATGTGTGCTAGAGACAAAGGGTTTGAAATCATACAAACATTGCTAGTAACTAGATTGGAGAACCTGGATTCAACTTCCTGCAATGGAGGAAGAAAATATGAATGATGATGTAAATCTTCCCAGGGTCGATCTACACCCGTCATTGCTTCTAAAATTGCTTCCTCAAATGGTAAAACCATATCTAAGCAATCCATAGCAGAAGTAGAGTCAAGCGTCCAAGCTAGAGCCACAACACTATCTAGCTCCTCCTCTGAAAAAAGAGTAGGATGGTCGTCTGCGGAGTTAATGATAGATTGATATCTAAGCTCTGCTATAGACATACTGAATGCCATTCCACCAACTTTCCCTTCATCTAATGTGGTTGTAGGTAAAGGTAAGGTCCAAGGGTTTGAAAAATAATAAGTTTGAAAGAACTCTTTCCATGAAGACTCCTTGGAGGACAAAATGGCATTGATTCTAGCTATATGAGTGGGAAGATCAAATATACCCATCAATGAAGAGTACATCCCAACTCCTAAATTCTCGATAGGTTGGCGGGGGTTATTGACCAATGGAACTATGGAATCTGAAGTTCCCTGAGAGTCACTTGGAGAATAATCCAATTGATCAACTTTAACAATTCTCCGCTCATGAGGAAAATATAGGATGTGGAATAAAGATGGGACTATGGCATCCATTTCATAAATCCAATTCCTTCCTAAGAGGAGATTGTAATCCAGGTTGGCATCAACAATTTCTACTTCGATATTAACGACATTTCCTCCAACACATATAGGAAAGGCCGGGATAATCCCGTGTGGCCTATGAGAATGTCCGTCAAATGCTTTCAAGAGAGTGGGTAAAGGAACAACTGAAGGCGATCCAATGGCATTCCAACATGACATAGACATTACACATGTGGAAGCTCCCTCATCTATAACTTTTGGACAAATATTAGTTTTACAGTAAGTAGACTTTATTCAAAAGCCATATGGTGAGGAAGTCTCTTTTTGACATTGAGCATATCAAAAGTGAGCACTAAAGAATTTTTTGGATCTACTACCCCAATCGCTAAAAGAAAAGCACTTTGTTGAGTTGGACACGACTGGAGTACCTCTAAAGCAGACATAGTGCAAGGAATTTGAGCTAGATCGTCTACAATCAAGTAGTTCTGGGCTGCCCTATCATTAGGGTTAATAGTCGCACGGTTAGTGAAACCTTTCAGTATCCGAGGTCTAGACTCGAGAGAGGGTCACTCTATGAAGTGGATTTATAGTTCTGGGAACAAATTTATCCTTAGAATTTTCTGCTTCACCATAATCATGTGATCGTGTAGCCACATTGACATGAAAAGTCATCATGAAAACATTTGAGGAATTGTCCCCCTCCTGGTTGCCCCTTGCAGAGGTACTAAGGTTTTAGTTCACGCCAGCAAGAAACTATTGCCCTTGGCGGAAAGGGTAAGTTAAGACACTTGGGAGCTAGAAGACCCTTACTGCACTAACAAGCGCTGAGCATCTTGAATTTTTGGGTAGAGATGAGTCAAATGATCTCCACTGCACAATTTTCATGGAAATTTAATCTTTTTCTTAGACTCTTTTCTACCCTCATCGGCACCGTTGTCAGGCTTGTTTGCATTACCCTTCCCTTCCTGATTATTCTTTTTACCTTGTCCCTTCTTCTTCCCATCAGATTGTTTATTTTCTTTGGGGTTAGAGGCCTGGATGATTTTTATGGAAGAAGGTTGGGAATGAAAAGGAGTAGATGGTGTAGCCTGATTAGAAGAAGCAGTTTGTAGAGACAACTGCTATAATTGGTTCAAAAGGTTCACCATATTTGCATCAATCGATCCAACTGTACCACTAGCATGAGGGCTTGGCTTTGGTTTGGCTACATCAATCGTGGATCTAGGAGCATTAGGTAAGAGTTTTTGAAGAGTCCCAGACTGAGAATATATCAGTTATAACTATTGGGCACGAAAGATAGTTTTCTCTTCCGAATAAATGTTGGACATAGAAACATTCTTGGAGATATCAGGTTGTAATGATTTTAAAAACCATTCGAGATGGAGTTTCAGTGGAATTTTGGCTTTGATGAGCCTTTTTCTCTGTCTCCATTCCTAGATATGATCTGAAATGTGAGTAGCTGTGTCCTGATGAAAATTGGCCAGAAGCTCAGTTCCGGCTTCATAACAGACAAGCAACTCAAAATGGTTTAAGAAAATGTTAGCCAAATCGACGAAAGAAGTAAAAGTGCCCCCTGGAAACTCTATATACCATTTAGCTGCATTCTCCGTTAAGGTGTGCTGAAATAACCTCAACCTGATCGAATCATCGATCAGGGAGTTGGATGAGCACCATAAATGGAATGTGGTTACATGGTCGTCTAGGTCTTGACCATTCTTCCCTTCGAATTTTGGAATATCTGATGGAATTTTGGTTGGGACTGGAGGCCTAGATGGATTGTACCTAATTGGATCATTTGTCAACTTAGTCAAGTTTGGAATATTAAGCGTGTTGAAAATGCAACAAGATGATGGAGCTTAGTGAAAAGAAGTCGCCTTCACTAAGTGGGTCCGCAGGCTATTTTTGGCGCAAAGTCTATTTTTAGACTATGTCTATTTTTAGACATATGGATGATGGTCTATCAGTTGCAGGATGCTATTTATGGATGATTGGTCATGTTGGTAAAAATAGATGGACCTCTATTTTTAGACATATGGGCGAAGTCTATTTTTAGACTACTAGTCAAAAATAGAACAACCGAATATTATTAGCTTTTAATAATATTTAGACTATAAACATTATCTTATCCTCTTGCAGCACTTCAGTTCGAGCTACGGATGTGGCACATGTAACTGACAGAAGGAAATATGCTTTTCCTATGGGTTAGTTGAGCTATTGCATGATGGACTTTAGTTAGAACTCAAGTGATTGAGTTTTGGTGGAGTTGATTGAGGAGTTGATGGAGTTGTGTTCAGTTTGACTTAGTTGAACTAGTTGTATTTAGTCTAACTGACAAATACACTAGTGATGAGTGGTGTGAATTAATTATTAATTAATTCACTAATTATTAACTCATAAATCAACTAAATAATACATCAATTAACTCAATGCATGGACAGTTCAGTGGAGACAAGTGTTAGAGGTGAGTGAAAGGGTGAGTCTACTATCAGTTGTGACTATAGTTGTGCATGATATTTGCACAATCATAGATTGAGATCGTCCATGAGAATTGTGTAGTATAGGCCAAGGGAATTCGAACTTGGATTGGTTCTATTCTCAACAGGGATTGCGTAGTGGAGGCAGGCAAACATCGGAGGAGATTTGAACCTGTGACTTGTTCGGATCTGAGCTAGTTTGTGTGTAACAGGTGGAGATAGTACTGAGTACTTGTGAGGAGTATTGTACTATGTATTGTTACATATTCTCTATCATCATAATATACAAATAGTTGGGGGTTTTCAGTTGTATGCTTTCTCCAGTACATACTGTGTTGATATGTGTGATTGATGTTTCAATGTGCGCATGCGATTGTTTCTTAATTCTTCAAATTGATGATCAATGGTAGAGGAGGTTATGTATTATGCATGATTCCACAAACAGTTTATAATCAGGATAATCTTTGTGAATAAGTGTAATATTATTAAAAATTTCTACATGGTATCAAAGCTAGCCGATTTTTAGAAAAAGCTCTACATGATATCGGAGCGAAGTTGATCATCAAATCTATTATTCAAAAAGTGATTACATTTATTTCTTCAGGGAGAGTCTGTAATTGGGCCAGGTAGCCCCTGGATTCATCCTTCTTTTGGAAGGTGAGATATCCGGTGAATTCCCATATAGTAAATCTCTGTACGAGAAATATTTTGTTCTCATGAATTTTAGATCAGAAGTGGTTGAGTTTTGAGCTGGTGGAATTCGAATTTGTAGCAGTTTTTTCTTGGTGTCGAAGTTGAAATGTCTTTCAACGGATTACGATTGGAGTATGCCCTTGAAGGTAGCTCAAATTATATTTCATGGAAAGATAGGATGGAGGCGGTGTTAGATGAGAATGGGATGAAGGAGTTTATAGATGCTGAAGTCCCAAAGCCTATTGGTGTTGCTCAAGTTGAGGCTTGGCAAAAGAAGACAACAAAGTGTTGAAGGATTCTATTGGAGAGTGTGAAGGATCACATTGTGTCCAACCTGCATGGAAAGGCTTCTCCATACTTGATGTTGAAAGTGTTGACAGATCTATTCCAAAGCAAGAGCGACCAAAGGAAGTTGGCGCTCAAGGATAAACTCAGAAACATTAAGTGTGAGAAAGGAGACAGTATGCCCAAGTATCTCACGAAGTTCACCCAATGCCGGGATGAGCTGGGAAGTGTGGGGGTGACTGTCGATGATGAGGAATTGGTGATCTTGGCTCTCCTTGGTCTTCCGAGGAGTTGGTATTCCTATCTAGACTCTGTCAATGGTCGGGAGAAATTGCCAGGATGGGAGAGACTTTGGTCTGATCTTGTGCAAGAGGAGATCAGGCAGAATACCAGGGACGAATCTTCATCAAATGCATCTAATGAAGAAAATTGCGCTTTGGCTACCAAAGCAAAGAATGGGAAGAACAAGAAAGCTTCTCATTCTGGTGTGAAAGGCAAGAAGCAGGACATGTCCAAGGTGAAGTGATTTCACTGTCACCGGCATGGACATTATGCCACAAATTGTCCCAAGAAGAAGAAAAATAAGCAAGCTGCTGGATCTGTAGCGGGAGAGGGCTTAGCCTCACAGTTTGAGCTGGATTTTTCACTCATCACGTGCTTGATATCAAGTGTGATGGGATCAGTATGGTTATTGGACAGTGGTGCATATTTTCACATGACAAGAGACCGAGATTTGTTTTCTGATCTAGATGAGAAAGATCTTGGACTGCACATCAAGATGGGCGATGACGGCAGATACAGTGCGACCAGTATCGGTACCATTTCCTTTGAGAGGGAGTCTGGTAAACCCTTCATATTGAAGGAAGTGATGCATGTTCCAGGATTGAAGAAGAATCTTATCTTTGTGGCAATGTTAGAAGACAAGGGATATGATGTTGTTTTCAGTGAGGGAAAGGCTTTCTTGCACAGTAAGACAACTGGAGAAACCCGAAAGATAGGGGTTCGAGTCAAGAACCTTTATCAGTTGCATGTAGATGGTTGTGTAGCAATGGCATGGAAAGCAGAAGGAGTGGTGAGCCAGGATGATGGTGAGCTGTGGCACTGGATTTTGGGCCACCTTCACCATGGAGCTTTGAAGATATTGCAGTAGACTTCTGCTGGGCTTCCTAAAGGCACTCTTGCGCAGTCAGATCAGTGCCAGGGGTGTAATTTGGGAAATTTTTTGAAAGCCACCTTTCACGAGAAGGATAGTCGCACCACGACGATCCTTGAGAGAATTAACACAGACGTGTGTGGACCTTTCTCAGTAGCTTCAACAGCAAAGCACAGGTACTATGTGATATTTGTTGATGATTTCTCTAGAAAGTGTCAGATCTTCTTCATGCAGAAGAAGAGAGAGACATACTCAAAGTTATGTGAGTTCAAAGCATTGGTCGAGAAGGAATCGGGGAAGAAGGTGAAGGCTCTTAGGAGTGACAATGGTGGTGAATTCATCTCTGGCGAGTTCAAGGACTTCTGCAGCGCAGAAGGGATTCGAAGAGAGCTCATAGCTCTCCATAATCCACATCAGAACGGGGTTGCTGAGCAGAAGAACATAACGATCGTGGGTGTTGCACGGGTGATGTTGCATGATCAGGGCCTACCCCTTCACTTGTGGGCGGAGGCATGCAATACTGCAGTATATGTGCAGAATTGTTGTCCTCACAAGATACTTGGCATGAGTACACCCGAGGAGGCTTATTCTGGTAAGAGGCCTGATATCTCCCATTTGAGGATTTTTGGTTCTCCTGTTTACATGCATGTGATGAAGGATGCCAGGAAGAAGCTGGAACCGACCGCAGAGGTTGGGATATTTGTGGGGTACATTGATACGCCCCACAACTATCGTGTGTATTTTCCAAACAGTCGCAAGACTGTTGTACGACGGGATATAAAATTTCAGGAGGAGAAAGCCATGAAGTTTTCGCTTGAGAGGGAGCCACACTTGCATGTAGATGAGGAGCTATTAGTTCCTAAGGATGAGCTTCAGGATGTGGGTCAATTACAAGATGAAGTTCATGTAGTGGAAGAGACCACTCATGCAGTGCCAACCATTAGAGGGCAAAAGTGCACTACAGAAGCTGAGCGACTGGCTCAAGATGCAGAGAAGGTTGTAGGACCACCTACAACACAACGTAGACAGAGACAGTCACCTGATCGATACACTGGATACATGGCTCTTGTGATAAAATGTGTCGTGACTAAGCCATCCTCTTTCGAGGAAGCTGTGGAGGATCCCACATGGGTAGATGCCATGGTGGAAGAGTATGATTCGATTGTCAGAAACATTGCACAGGAGATTGTCCCAAGATCAGAGGGGAAATCAGTGGTGGGTTCGAGATGGATCTACAAAGTGAAGCAGGTAGCTGATGGGAGTGTGGAGAAGTACAAGGCAAGATTTGTTGCCCAAGGCTTCTCACAGATAGAGGGGATCGATTATGAGGAGACCTTTGCACCTGTTGCAAGGTATTCTTCCATACAGGCAATTCTTGCTCTCTCAGTGTAGATGTTGTTGGCATTTATGGCACAAGTTTGGCACTATAGCACAAGTGTTGTCCTTGATGGTAACTCACTCTGGTAACAGATCATAGTTCAGGCACTCAAAAAGAAGAAAAATATATATACGCAGGTTCACTTTGACAAAGCCGCGTATACATGCAGGTTGGATGTTCCCAAGGCGCGTATGCGTATACACACACTTTCATGCAAGGAAAAGCGCGTACATGTGGGAGAACTTATTTTTGGTCCGTGGTATTCAGTCCTTGGTATTTGAACCTATGGTTTTGGGCCATGGTATCTCATCATAAGTGTTGATCCCAAGTATTGGGTCCATGGTATTGAATATGGTTTTTGGACCGTGGTATTGTGAAAGCCCTCATGCTATAGAAGAGGAAGGAGATCATTTGGCAAGGGATCATCTAAATTATTGAATATCTGATAAAGTACTAGATCTGGAATACTGTGATTGGTTTATGGTGCAGATCTGGATCTGAATGAAGAAGGAACCTGAGCGCAAGGAGAAGGATAAGTTCTATTGATGGGTCAAAATCTTAATGCTAGAATAGTGATATCTCTATATGATTTTGATCTTTCATATGTGGTGCACGCTTGATCTATAAATCTAATAATCTGGGTTAACTAATATCTGAATGTTTGAAAGAATGAATTACCCTTTATAGATCTGTACGTACGTTCAGTGAAGCGAAGGCACATATACACGTTGTTTTTGCAAGGGAAAGTCGCGTATATACAGGTCGGTCTTGACACAGAAGCATATACACATTGTTATTGTAAGGGAAAGTCGCGTATACTCAAGTCGGTATTGACACAAAAGCGTATGCATGCAATTTTCTGAATAGTGAAGTAGCGTACATCTCTTGATTTATGTTCTAGCTGCTTCTGTTTATTGCTACAGTGTTCTGGGTTCAGAAGTGGGGTGTGATTACTTTTACTATGATCTGGGTATAGTTGATAGAGAAGTGTTTATTTTGACTTAGCTTTGATTGGTGAAAAGGTGATTGGTTGATGCAGAAATTCTTGATGTTTGATTGATGTTATTTATCGATCCAGTCTAAAAAATTTTGAAACGTGGTCCCTGGAAGGAAGATAAGGTTGTAGCCTTCTGCAGGTAGTAGCCTGCATACTAGTATCTCAACTAGTACAAGAAATAAGGGGGTTGTAGCTCCCTTCCAGGAGAAGCTGGAAAACGAGAGAGTGTTGTAGCTCTCTGCAGGTAGCAGCCTGCATACTGGTAAAGGACTACACCAGTATAGAATCATTGTAAAAGGAAGTTTCTAATTAAAAGAAGATAGAGACGAATTGCAGTAGGTGGTTTTCACCCACATTGGGTTTCCACCTTATATCTTGTGTTCTTATGTGTGGTTGTCTTTTGATCTATTTTACTGTTCCTGGTAACTATTTATATGATTTTGTTGCATAACTTAATGATGAACATCTGTAGAATAAAGTAAATTATAAATATGCATAGTATATGTGGGTTTCCTTATCTGTAGTTGTGTATATAGGCGGGTTCATCTAAATGAAGTAGCGTATATGTTTTGGGTTTGAAAAAGAAAATAATTGACCAGATAATACTGAAGATGGATCCCACTTGGGATTCGAAACGTCGGTTCAAAAATGATACAACTGTGGATTCTCCGGTCAATCACTCAAAAGATTCAAACCACAGAAATCTGAAATCCAAATAACACTGATTCACCCCCCCCTCTCAGTATTATTTTCAACAATTGGTATCAGATTAGGTCCTTCAGAAGAAGCTTGATCACTTTAAGGAAGATCTATCATCATGAGAAACTACGAGAGAGAAGCATCGATCAGGCCACCAATTTTTGATGGGACCAACTTCGTCTATTGGAAGGTAAGAGTCATAGCTTATCTTCAATCTCTTGGTATAGAAGTCTGGGATATCATAGATACATGGTACAGTTTTCCATTAGCAACTCCTACAGATCCGGCTGAGAAGAAGTAGTTTGAAACAAATGTGAAGGCTTTCAACACTCTATTAGGATGTGTATCTCAATCAGAATTTGTCAAGGTTATGCAGTATAAAACCAGAAAAGAAATATGGGACAAGATTGTACTGAGCTATGAAGGAGATGAGCAGGTAAAATGAGCAAAACTTCAAACCCTCAGAATTTAGTATGAAAATCTCAGGATGTACAATGATGAAAGTGTGGCTAACTATTTCCTTCGTATAGATGAGATTGTTAATTGTATGAAAAATTTGGGTGAAGAAATAAAAGAGGTTGTTGTGTTTGTAAAGGTTCAAAGATCTTTGTCTCCTAAGTTTGAATCAAAAATTTTCGCAATAGAAGAAAAGGAGAATCTATAGAAATTACCATGTCGCAGCTACACGAAATTCTAACCGCTTATGAAATGAGGAAAGGAGGAACATCATATAGGAGAGAAGCTACATTCAAGGCTTTAGGTAAAGGAGATTACTATGAGTCAGGACATATGTCAGAAGAAGAGGAAGAATCAAATTTTTTCAAGAACCTTCAATGGGGTGCTGGAAGATTTAGAGGTAAGTTACCCTTCAAATGCTTTGCTTGTGGAAGAGTCGGTCACTATGTTGCAAGTGTCCTCATAAGCTTGACAAAGGTAAGGAACCTGTTAGATGAACAAAGAAACAAAATGTAAGTAAGAAATATACTACACTCATGAAGATAGTGATGGACTCTCAATAAATGATGAAGATGAACGAGGTAATAATTATTAGACTTTTAATGGCTTTGAAGATGATAATTATATGGATGCTATAGATGAAGAAGGTATTTATGAAAGATTTCTAAACTCAAAATTTGTTTAAGAAGAGAAAATATGATTATTGATACTTGCAATTTCAATTGGCTGAAAGAGAGAAAAACATCATGAAAAGTTAGAATGTGAAATTGGGGACTTAGAAAAGAGATTGAGAAAACAAAAGCTCTTAATCTTAGATTTGTTAAAGGATCTAAAACTCTAGATGAGATTATCAATGTGTAGCGTTCTCCTCTTATCAAGACAGGTCTGGGATATAATGAAGAAACATCTCAAGCACAGAAACCATCCACCTCCAAAAATTATCCTGGTGCAGCAAGGAGGAGTGAGCAAAGGCCCAATCAAGATCACCAAGTAAATTAGGGACATTATGATTCAAGAATAAACAGAACCTACAACAGACCACAGGTAAATCATTCTCAATTCACCTCAAGAATGAATTTCGATGAAAACTACATTCGTTCAGTTTGCAGGGTTGATAATCGCAGGAATTTCTTCAATGGCCAATGTTTCTCTTGTCACAACTTTGGACACAAAGCAGCTCAGTGTGTTGCCTACAAAACTATCATCACTAGAGAAACTCAAAAACAAAGGAGTATGCCTGGGATCATGAAAAGGACCTACAATAACTTTTCTGCTCTTGAAAATGTAGTAGAATGTTCTATTTGTAATAATTTTGGACATGAAGATTCTGAATGCAGGAGCAGGTTTCGACAGACAACTCAGAAGGAGCAAGCCTCAAATATCAAAACATGGAGAATGAAAGAACCACAACCGGAAAGATGTGGTATAGCCTTATATACGAAAGGGCAGGAAAATCAATGGTACATCAACAGTGGATGTTCGAAACATATGACAGGTGATAAAGAAAAACTTCAGTCATATAGTGCCTTGGAGAAGGAGAAGAAGGTCTCATTTGGAAATGACACCCTTACACTCATAAAAGGTAAAGGTTCTGTTCTTTTAAAAGAAAAGGTCAAAGTAGGAAATGTTATGTATGTTGATGGCTTAAAGCATAATCTATTGAGTGTCAGTCAGATGTGCAATCAAGGAACAGAGGTAATATTTTGATCAAATGGATGTAGTGTTCGTGATCTTGATACAGGAGAAATAGTGATCAAAGGCATAAGAACTCCAAATAATTTATCCATATTAAAAGAAGGACAACAACAATGCTATCTGAGCAAGAATGATGAACACTGGCTATGGCACCAGAGGTTGGGGCATCTAAGCTTCTCATAGATAAGGAAAGCATGCAAATACTAGGCAGTTCGTGGTCTTCCAGACATCAGAATTCCAGACAATACAATATGCAAATCATGTCAATTTGGTAAGAAAACTAGAGCTAACTTCCCAGAGAAGGAAGGATCAGCTAGTAGGGCACTTGAACTTGTCCACACTGATGTATGTGGTCCATCTAGGAAAAGGTCACCTCGGGGAGAATAATACTTCATATTATTCATTGACGATTTTTCCAGGATGTGTTGGATAGGACTTATGAAGCATAAAGACGAAGCCTTTGAAAAATTAAAATCTTTTAAGGCCTTGGTTTAAAATGAATCAGATCACAAAATTAAGTGCCTCAAGTCTAATAGAGGTGAGGAGTTTACCTCAAATGAATTTTTCGATTTTTGTGAAGAACATGAAATAAGAAGGGAATTCTCTACAACCAGGACTTCTCAACATAATGGAGTAGTGGAAAGGATGAACAGAATGGTTCAACAAATGGCTCATGCTATGCTTGATGAGTCTGGAACTCTCGCAACTTTCTAGGGTGAAGTTGCATTTGCTGCAGTTGTTATTCTCAACAAACCAAATGTCTGAGTGAACAACACTCAAACCCCTCATGAGCTCTGGTATGGTGAGACTCCTTCGGTAAAATATTTCAAAATGTTTGGAAGCAAATGTTATATCAAAAATACTGATGAACATCTTGGCAAGTTTGAACCTAGAGCAGATGAAGGCATTCTCCTTGGTTACTCTTCCCATAGCAAAGCATACAAGTGTTATAATAAAAGTCTTGGAAAAATTGTTGAAAGCATTAATGTAGTGGTTGATGAAGAAGAAAACACTCCTAGGCAAGTAAGATCTGAAGATTTCGAAGATGATGTGGACTATCCATCAACATCAAATCAAATTCATGATGAAGAAGAAACCTATGAAGAAGAAACCCATGAGGAGCCTGAAAAATAAATAAGGATAGAAGAAAAGACTCCATCTAGATATGTTCAAAAGAATCATCTAGAAACTCAAATTTTGGGGCAAAAAGAGGGAGTTATACAAACAAGAAGAACAACTGCAGAAGCTTCAAGCTATTTGGCATTACTTTCCTCCATTGAACCACAAAATGTAAGAGAGGCATGCAAAGATGAATGCTGGGTCAAAGAAATGGATGAAGAACTTGAGCAGATTGAAAAGAATAACACTTGGGAGTTGGTTCCTAGATCAAAAGATAAGAATGTCATAGGGACAAAATGGATCTTCAAAAACAAGTTGAATGAAAATGGGGAAGTGATTAGAAACAAGGTCAGACTTGTTTGTAAAGGGTATGCACAGCAAGAAGGAATAGAATTTGAAGAAACTTTTGCTCGTGTTGCTAGACTTGAGGCCATCAAGATGTTCCTTGCTCTCTCTAGCTTTAAGAAGTTCAAGGTATTTCAAATGGACGTGAAATTAGCCTTTCTGAATGGATACATAGAAGAAGAAGTGTACATTGAGCAACCCGATGGATTCATCCTTGGTAATGATCCAAATCTTGTATGCAGACTAAAGAAAGCTCTCTATGGTCTCAAACGGGCTCCAAGGGCTTGGTACTATCGTCTGGACAAATACCTTCATCAACAAGGCTTTTCAAAAGGATCAGCAGATAGCAATCTTTATATAAAAATTGAAAATAAAAAATTTCTAATACTTGTTAGGTATGTAGATGATATCATCTTTAGCAGCAATGAAGAAGCTATGAGTCAAAACTTTGCCTTGGTGATGCAGAAGGAATTCGAAATGCCTTTTCTTGGAGAGCTGACATATTTTCTTGGTTTACAAATCCAACAAAATAAAGGCGGTATCTTTTTATCTCAAACCAAGTACCTCAAGTAGATCTTGAAGAAGTATGGCATGGAAGATTCAAAACCAGTATGTACTCCTATGGTCACAGGATGCAGCCTTAGTGCAAATTATGAATCAGCAGCAGTGCATCAACCAACCTATAGATCCATGATTGGGAGTCTGCTCTATTTAACAGGTACCCGACCAGACATCATGCATACAGTAGGAATGGTTGGAAGATTTTAGGCAAATCCTAAGGAAACTCATCTTCAGGCAGTAAAGAGAATTTTCAAGTATCCTCAAGGAACTTAAAAATATGGCCTATGGTATCCTAGAGATGTGGATCTCACTCTTCATGCTTATACAGATGCAGATTGGGTTGGAAGCGTGGATGAGAGAAAAATAACTATTGGTTGTGCATTCTTTATGGGTTCCAGATTAGTATCTTGGTTCAACAAGAAACAAAGTTCTATTGCATTATCTACAACTAAAGCAGAATATGTGGCTGCTACATCTTGTTGCACCCAACTCCTTTGGATGATGCAAACCTTGCAGGATTATCAAATCACTTGTACTCCACCTATCTCCATCTTATATGATAATACAAGTGCAATAAGCATTTCAAAGAATCCAGTCATGCATTGAAAGACCAAGCACATACCTATCAAATATCATTTTCTTCGAGAACAAGTGCTAGAACAAAAAGTCAAGTTTGAGTATGTTCCCTCTAAGGAACAAGTTGTTGATATATTCACCAAACCACTGCCCAGGGAAACATTTGAATACCTCAGACAGAAGCTAGGAGTAGTTGACACTTCATTCTGCTATTGAAACTTGTCTGTTTCAGAGAAAAGTTGTTGTATGCGAGTTGGATTAGGAGGATCCACGTACATACGCTGGTTTATGCAGATACAATCACGTATATGATGGTTTGAAGGAAATCAGTGGGGACAAAATCTGGTTGAAGAGAGTCTGATATGGGTCTGACAGAGACCATCTGGCACAAGTTCAGGGGGAGCAGATAAAATTCTGATAATGCATTATTGGCATTACATTAGAAGCTTTTGGTTTGAGTACACAAGATGTTTTGGGTTCAGGTGGATCAGCTGCAGAAGGAGAATAGAAGGAAACATGGTCGTTGATCTGTAGAGTGATTATTAGATGCTACTGATATCAGTTATTAATGACTTTCATAAGTCTTTCTATTTCATCTCTATGTCATGTATATCGTTTATTGTCAAGGTCATGTAACGGCCTATTTTGGTTTCCCCACTATGCCTGGGATGAATGATGTAATGTACTTGGTTGTCTTATGTAAATTTTTGGTGTATCCCCACTTGGTTGGGTGATGAATGTATGTATACAGTCTATTGGTGATAGGAAGGTCTTTTATGATGTATAAGACATGGTTCTTCTTGAAACATCCTTTTGCAGATCTTGCCTACAAGTCAGGGGGAGCTTGGTCAACACAGCAAAGCAGAGATTTCAGCATGTACTTAGGAAGAACACAACCCTTTGCCCTTGATGACAAAGGGGGAGAATGACTTTAAGGATCTTGGGGTTGCCATAAAGTCCAAAGGGGGAGATTCTTGGCATTTATGGCACAGGTTTGGTGCTACGACACAACTACTGTCCTTGATGGCAACTCACTCTAATAACAGATCACAGTTCATGCACTCAGAAAGAAGAAAAAGATATATACGCAAGTTCACTTTGACAAAGCCATGTATACACGCGGGTTGGATGTTCCCAAGGCCCGTATGCGTATACATGAACTTTCATGCAAGGAAAAGTGCGTACATGTGGGAGAACTTATTTTTGGTCCGTGGTATTTAGTCCTTGGTATCTAAACCTATGGTTTTGGGCCATGGTAGCTCGTCATAAGTGTTGATCCCAAGTATTGGGTCCATGGTATTGAATTGTTATGGTTTTTGGACCGTGGTATTGTGAAAGGCCTAAGGCTATAAAAGAGGAAGGAGATCATTTGGCAGGGATCATCTGAATTATTGAATATCTGATAAAGTGCTAGATCTGGAATACTGTGATTGGGTTATGGTGCAGATATGGATCTGAATGAAGAAGGAACCTGAGCGCAAGGAGAAGTATAAGTTCTATTGATGGGTCAAAATCTTAAGGCTGGAATAGTGGTTTCTCATATGATTTTGATCTGTGATATGTGGCGCACGCTTGATCTATAAATTTGATAATCTGGGTTAACTAATATCTGAATGTTTGAAAGAATGAATTACCCTTTATAGATCTGTATGCAGGTTCAGTGAAGCGAAGGCACGTATACACGTTTTTTTTGCAAGGGAAAGTCGTGTATATGCAGGTCGGTCTTGACACAGAATCGTATACACGTTGTTCTTGTAAGGGAAAGTCGCGTATACGCAGGTTGGTATTGACACAAAAGCATATGCACATAAGTTTCTGAATAGTGAAGTAGCGTACATCTCTTGATTTATGTTCTAGCTGCTTCTGTTTATTGCTACAGTGTTCTGGGTTCAAAAGTGGGGTGTGATTACTATTACTATGATCTGGGTACAGTTGACAAAGAATTGTTTATTTTGATTCAGCTTTGATTGGTGAAAAGGTGATTGGTTGATGCAGAAATTCTTGATGTTTGATTGATGTTATTTATGGATCCAGTCTGAAAATTTATGAAACGTGGTCCCTGGAAGGAAGAGAAGGTTGTAGCCTTCTGCAGGTAGCAACCTGCATACTAGTATCTCAACTAGTACAAGAACTAATGGGGTTGTAGCTCCCTTCTAGGAGAAGCTGAAAAATGAGAGAGGGTTGTAGCTCTCTGCAGGTAGCAGCCTGCGTACTGGTAAAGGACTGCACCAGTACAGAATCATTGTAAAAAGAAGTTTCTAATTAAAAGAAGATAGAGACGAATTACAGCAGGTGGTTTTCACCCACATTGGGTTTCCACCTTATATCTTGTGTTCTTATGTGTGGTTGTCTTCTGATCTATATTACTGTTCCTGGTAACTGTTTATATGATTCTATTGCATAACTTAATGATCAACATCTGTAGAATAAAGTAAATTATAAATCTGCATAGTATACGTGGGTTTCCTTATTTGTAGCTGCGTATATACGCGAGTTCATCTAACTGAAGTAGCATATATCTTCTGGGTTTGAAAAAGAAAATAATTGACTAGATAATACTGATTCACCCCGCTCTCAGTATTATTTGCAACAGATGGGGTGGCACATCCATCCGATGGATGTGAAGACTGCGTTCCTCAACAGAGTCATTGAGGATGAGGTGTATATAGAGCAGCCCGAAGGTTTCGAGATCTTCAGTAGCGATTCGCATGTGTGCAGGCTCAAGAGAGCACTGTATGGGTTGAAACAAGCACCTCATGCTTGGTACACATCAGGATATGGGTTGTGGTATAGACAGGAGGATGAGGTGAAGCTATGTGACTTCATTGAAGTAGATTGGGTAGGGATCCCAATGGACAGAATCGACATTAGGTACCATCATATCAGAGATTGTGTGCAGTGGAGAATCATGTTACTTTCATATATTCCCACGGAGGATCAGGATGTTGATATCTTGATGAAGGCACTCACCAGGAGAAAATTCGAATACCATAGAGGCAGGATAGGGGTTGCAGAGAATCCATATCTTGTTGAGAGGGAGTGTTGAAAATGCAACAAGATGATGGAGCTTAGTGAAACGAAGTCGCCTTCACTAAGTGGGCCCACAGGCTATTTTTGGCACAAAGTCTAATTTTAGACATGTGGATCATGGTCTATGAGTTGCAAGATGCTATTTATGGATGATTGGTCATGTTGGTAAAAATAGATGGACCTCTATTTTTATACATATGGGCGAAGTCTATTTTTAGACTACTAGTCAAAAATAGAATAGTCAAGTATTATTAGCTCTTAACAATATTTGGACTATAAACAATATCTTATCCTCTTGCAGTGCTTCAGTTTGAGCTACGGATGTGGCACATGCAACTGATAGAAGGAAATACGCTTTTCCTATGGGTTAGTTGAGCTATTGCATGATGGACTTCAGTTAGAACTCAAGTGATTCAGTTTGGTGGAGTTGATTGAGGAGTTGATGGAGTTGTGTTCAGTTTGACTTAGTTGAACTAGTTGTATTTAGTCTAACTGACATACACTAGTGATGAGTGGTGTGAATTAATTATTAATTAATTCACTAATTATTAACTCATAAATCAACTAAAGAATACATTGGTTAACTCAATGCATAGACAGTTCAGTGGAGACAAGTGTTAGAGGTGGGTGAAAGGGTGAGTCTACTATCAGTTGTGACTATAGCTGTGCATGAGATTTGCACAATCATGGATTGATATTTCCCATGAGGAATGCGTAGTACAGGCCAAGGGAATTTGAACTTGGATTTGTTCTATTCTCAATAGGGATTGCCAATGGAGGCAGGCAAACAATGGAGGAGATTTGAACCTGTGACTTGTTCGGATCTGATCTAGTTTGTGTGTAACAGGTGGAGATAGTGCTAAGTACTTGTGAGGAGTATTGTACTATGTATTGTTACATGTTCTCTATCATCATAATATATAGATAGTTGGGGGTTTTCAACTGTATTCTTTCCCCGGTACATACTATGTTGATAATTGTGATTGATGTTTCAATGTGCGCATGCGATTGTTTCTTAATTCTTCAAATTGATGATCAATGGTAGAGGAGGTTATGTATTATGCATGATTCTACAAATAGTGTATAATCTGGATAATATCTGTGAATAATGTCATATTATTCAAAATTTCTACAAAGTGTGGCCAGAAAAGGAAGTTATGGAGGACCTTAGGGATTCCACCTAGATGGGGTGGGTTTCCCAAAAGTCTGAAAAGAATGACCTGGGTTTTGAAAGGCATGAGGTTGCTTGATGTAACTGGTAGAACCTACTAGACCAAAAAGTGACCCTTGTGGTCCAGCAAAACTTGGAGTTTGACCAACTCCAGCCGGAAATCCTCTGTAACAGGTACAGTTTCCCCCTAACGAAGTATTGTAAGGAGGTGACAGCCCCTGGTAAGGGTTCCAAGCATTAGCTCAGTGTGGAAAAAATTGAAATGAATGAACCGAGGAGTACGACACATTCCTTTATTGTCCAAAAAACTAATTCCAAGCCCCTATCCCACTAACTGCAGGGTTTTTCCAACTTTGAAAGGGATTACTGCCTTGACTGTAAAAAGAAAAGGCATAGACCCTACTGTGGGATTGGAATGTGGTTTATGACCACTTCTATATGGGAAACCATGAAAAGAAGTCAATCCACTCATCACGGACATGGAGGCGGTTGATGGTATATTCAATGGAACTGAAGGAATACCTTGAGAGGGCATTCGAAAAGGGAAAAATCGAAAACTAGATGCATTGTCTTGAGAACTTCCACTCATCAATGGAATGGAAGTAGACCCAAATAATGATGTGCTGGGAGTGTTAGAAGGGATGGAAATAGTTCCTCCCCCTTGCACAGATATGGGAGTCTGCATACTCGCAACACTTGTGGTGGATGCCATGCTTCTAGTAGTGGTCATCGAAGGGATAGTTGTGTGTGGACCTGGGCTCGAAGGCCTGTGAGTTAGAGCTCCAACGTATAACAATGCGTTTGGATGATCATGAGGGAGAGTAGAATTCAGAGCCACAACTGACTTTAAAAGAACTTCTACTTCAATACTATCTTCCGACAGGAAGATTTCTTGAGAAAGAACTGGTGTGTTCCTCTCTAACTCTGTGGTAGTACTAGGTCTACCTTGTGAACTAATGCCCCCAAGTGGAGGATCAATCTTTGATGTCCCTACTACCATTGGTTGAAAACCATTGGCAAAATCGCTCCTACGCCTTCTAGGAGAAGGCTCTTGATTCGCAGGTGAAAGCCCATGAAGTCTATGGGACCATCTAGGTGGTTGGTCAACCACTTTGAATTATGTTTGTAAGATCTACTTAAAGACTCAAGAAAATTGAAAGCTAGGCCGACTAGGAGCATAAAACACACACTAAAAATGTCCCTAAAGAGATCAACAATCAAGTAACTTCCAAGTGTTTCCGCTCTAGGTGATTAGGACCGGACACCAAAATACAAGAAAGTTAATAATAAGGGCCTTCCGAAAGTAGACTGCGGTAATTACGCCCCAGGCTAGTGAAGGTATCATAGGTAGTTATGGTGACCTCTAGACAACAGCCTTTGCTGGTGCAAGCCCCCAAGCTTCGCAAGGGTGCCCTCTAGAAGTACTGCTGAACGTGATGCAGTGTCCACCTCAGGTGCCACGGGATTCCCCTCTGCAACCACCTGTGTAGATCCCTAGGATAGGTAACTAAAGACACCAACGCGTATCAGAAGGCAGGTGGAACAGTCGTGAGGTAAGACCTGGCAAGTAAGAGAGGGGATATCTCTCATCCTTATCTTCACAAACCCTCGTGCTTAACTCCCAGTCACGGAGCTTTCTTGGTCTCTGTAACACTATTGGATTTCACTCTTTAATCAGACTTCTATGTTTTACAATTTAGAGTGGCCTTGGAGAGTTTACTCTCCTCTCACCTAATCCAAGGCCCTAAATAAAACTAAAACTTGCTGGTGTATTCTGATGACAATATAAAAATTTCTAGTTCATTTTATTAAGCGCTTGATTTTAAGTGGCTGTTCTTTTAAGTCAAAGGGACAATATGGAAATGAAATCGATGGTGTTTGTATGACACAAAAGAAATTAATGAAAAACTAACTTATATGAAATGCAGTTTTTTGTTCTTTGATGAAAAGCGACTTCTACTTGGGTTCTAAGAAACTTCTATAAAGAAAAAAAACTTTCCTTTTCTTTTCTTATAGCAGACTTTACACTCACAACAACTAAAAAGACTATTGATGCTTTAATAATGCAAAACTACCCTAATATAAGGTGTACATGATAATGCAAGATTCTAGATTACTCTAAAAAGAAATGAAAGCAATTGTTTATAACTTTTAATAAGCCAACTTGAGTGTTTGGAAAGAATAAAAGTTTCAAATACGAATTTTCCTCCAAATAAGAAAGGCAAATCTTGAAAAATCACAATTCACTTTCAAAAAACCAAAGAAACCAAAATCAAACTCGACAAGAAAGCAAAAACAATGTTTTTTAGGAACTTTTCTTTTTCAAGAATCAATGAAAACAACTATTCAAGAGCACTCAAAATTCTACCAAAGACTCAAAGACTGAAAGAAAAGCACAAGGAAACTTTGTAAATTACCAATTCAACACGAATGAAAACTTGAACAAAAAAGGGCTTCAACTTGCACTAAATGATCCAAAAGTAGCAAAAGAGTTTTGAGAAACTGACCAAGAAGTCAAGAAAGAAACAATTTCAAATTCATAAAAAAACTTTCAAAAAGCAAGAAAAGGTGTAAGGCCATGAAATGATGGAAAGCAAAGCCAGTAGACCAATAATCAAGTTTGACACAAAGATTGAAAACAATCTGTTGTTCTGGAAGACCAGAACAATCAAGAACCTCAATAAGAAGCCCTGTGTTTTCAAACACAAATCATAAAACTCACTCAAAAGCAAACCTAGGCCAAAAAACTTTTCAATGCAGGAGAGAATTCAAAACAGTAAGCTCACTAAAAAATTAAATTCTAAAGACAGAAACTGACCACTTAGAAACCAAATCGACAAAGAAACAAATATTTTTGGGTAGAAGGATTTGAAAAAAGCATGCAAAAAATGGTATATGCAACTGTGTTCCAGCACAGTTGCATGTACACGCGCTTATGAACAAAGAAACTCATGTATATGTGGTTTTAGTTCACAGAAACAAGCATGTATATGCCTTTGTAAATAGAAAAAGGTGCGTATACTATTTTTTGCAAGAAAAATAAAAAACAAGGCCTGATAAAAAAGATCAAACTTGAAGTCTAAGTTCTACAAGAGCAGGCAATACTGTCACAGCAAGCAAACCAAGGACTGGGCCCTGATTGACACTGAACAACCCAAACTAGGAATAACAAGATTGCTATGCCCAACGAAGTCGCCAATTATGTTATGGGAATAAGTATCCTAGGGATTTGGGTAAGAGCCCCATCAGAGCAGTAATATTATACAGTAAGAAACACGCATACAACTCAGGCAACATGCTTAAATAAACAAACTATGTAAGGATGAACATACCTGAATGTCCTTCGTTTGGGTAGTTCCAGTAGGGTTCAGACCCTCTGCAACTCCTGATGATCTTCAAATTTGTAAATAAACCAATCTAAACATACATAGTAGCATATAAATAAAGCATTTTAATGAAATCAACTTTATATCATATAATAAAATGGTTAGTTATACATCAAAATAATCATTCATACATGAATTACAACAACAACATCTGATGCATAAAAAAAGTCAATCTCAGGAACAAGACAACATTTATTTTTATTGTAGAATACTATAGTAAACGTGGAAAGAGTTCATCTGAGTCTTCTTCTTCCAGCTCCAAGCGGAACCATCCTCCAAGTCCGTCTAGTCCAAGTCTTGAACAACATCCTTCCATAACCAATGCCATGATATCTCAAGCAAGTGGGAGAATATCAACACTCAAGGAAACAAGGGTTTCCTGAACTTGGGGAAGTGCTTGAGGCACAGGTATACTTTAGACTTGATCAAGGGATAATCTCAATATAGTAATTCTATCTCTTCTCTCCTCCTTAAGGCCTTCCCATAGAAGATTTTTAAACTTCTCCCAATTAGTTTTTTAGTTAGGAAATAGTTGGGAAACAATTGGGCCATGAGCACTAGCAGGTAATCAACAGGTAAAACCCATGAACTCCACCCATAGTTAAGGAAATTTAATTTTTTTAAGTGCTTTAACACATATACGCGGGTTGGGGATTGACTAAACTGTGTGTTAGAGTTGGTCTTGTTAGTCCTCCGTCAGAGATTAAAACTCTTTCTGCATTTCATTTTTAGGAGTCTCGCTCCATTCACTCAGTTGGATTCCACTAGGGGCATGCCATAATCTGATGGAAAAGGTCGTGTTAGTCATTTCCCCTCATGTCTGGCACCTGCTGGCTTAGGTCTTTTGTCAATATTCACTAAAGTCCATGACAATCAATGTTCGATCTTTTAATGGACAAGAGTCATTTTCAGTCATTAGGTCTAGGGATTAGTCAATTTGGTCTTCAAACATGTCCAATAAAGCCATGCAGGTCAGAGGGAGGTCCTTACAAAGTTATGATTTAAAGATTTTCATCGTCATGTTGACAGATTATGGTTGTTCTTCAAAACTCTGTTTTGAAGAAAAGTCAAACAGTGTGTCATTTGTGATAATTTTCAAATCAATTTCCAGTTGATCTCTTCAGGCGTAGTCATGGTTTCCTTGGCCAAATGCCATGTCAACAACCCTTGCAAAAAGTGCCAAAAAATTTCATCATTTTAGCTAAAAATTCAAATGGAAAAGTGAAATACAGAGTTGCATTAAATCAGATAAAAGTGTGAAAACAAAACTTTAGCAAAGTGGGTTTTGAAGAAACAAAAATCAAACCCATGACTCCAAATGCCTTTATATAGAATTTCCACAAGAAACATAGTCATTTTGCATACCAAGGTAAAGCCAAACATTGCAAAGTGTTTGTGAGAGAGCTAGCACGCATTTGGGTAAGTTTGGAGTCGTTTTAAAGGGCGCGACACACACGCAGACGGGTGCGGTGCACATAGAGAGCGCAGTGCACAGGGCGCTACCCCACACTTTAATTTAACATGGGCACGGTGCACACACAGAGCGTGGCACACTGGTCTTGCTCCCAATTGCATCAAATCGACTTTGAATCCCTTCCACTTGACAGGTAGGGTCAGCATCTCAATGGCTCATGTATTTTTATGAATGTGATTATGGTTTATGGCTGTTTATAATTGCAATAAAAAATGCGTAAACCCTACCACTTGAAAACATCAAATCCATTGCTCTAGGGTTGCAAATTTGTTGTGTGGATGCCAAGGTTCCTCCTCCCTTCCATTTTTCACCTTCTTTCCATTGTTCCCTTCCCCCATATCCCATTTTTCCCTATTTTTTCATTACACTAAAAACATTACTAAACCCCTATTTCCTATCCCCTCCATTCATTTGTCAATGTAAAACCCCAAAACCGTACCTTATAAAATCCCCAAACCTTCCTACATGTCCCTAAACAAAATTTCCCCCCATAACCCTTAATCCCATCATATTATTGCCCTTCCTAACACTCCCTTTTGCATTGTTCCCCTTGGTGGCAGAGTTCATAACAACACCTAGTTGCATACATCATCAAAGCGCCATCCAAGCACAGTCCATATACAACAGTCATGGCAACTGAGCATTCATTAGAGTATGAGGCGGAAACCCAAAGTGATTCATCCTCAGAAGAACAGGTTCCGCGGAGACATCATAAAAGTGGCAAACATGTTAGGGATGTGCCAACCACCCTCACAGAATTGCAGGCCTGCCCTCTTGCTATGTCATGTTTCTAGCATATATCATGTTTTGAGTTTTGTCAAAAGGTGGCTAGTGTTCAAGTTCATCATGAGTTGGCTCGTCTTTTTGTGCTTCACCTACATGGAGATCACTCTATCTTGGCCGGTGTCACCTTCACACTGACACCTAAAACTGTCTCATTAGCAACTGGCATACCGAATGTTAAAGAACCATGGCACAAGAAACAAAAGGTTGATCGGAAGCATTATGAGCCTTACATTAAGGCCAGTTTCTTGAGGCAACTCCAAAGAGTCTTTCCATTCCGATATTTGAAAGATGAATATGCTCCACTCATGAAGTTGATCATGAAATATTTCAGCTGTGAGGGGAGGTTCTCTCGTTTGTATGCCTATCACATCTGGTTGCTCATGCACTTTACTAGGGTACGGATGATGAACATCTTATATTTCATTTGTAGGAACATAGAGAGGATGAACACCTTCATGCAGCACAAGACCCCTCAGCGGCAACTTAACAGTGTTTATCACTCTGCTCTTATTAAGATTTTGGTAGTTCATCAGTTGGTATTGCAGGGCATTACTTGGGATGATTTCATCTCCCGTGAACTCTTCAGCACTTCAGAGGTATTATCAGAGGTTGAACATGAGATAGGTGGTCCTTCTCATCAGTATGAGTGCCATGAGATCACTACTATGCCAGTATTCATAACCTATCAAAGAGGCAATAGACATTTGTTTGCGGTAGCAAAGTGAGTGTTATCTCCACCCGGGGTGGAAGGGGCCTCACTTTCGACATCGGCAACACAGGTATAGGACAAGGGAAGGAGGCCCATGCATGACGAGGGGCCATCAGGTGAACAAGAGGCTGACTTCATCCTCATTCATGATGATGATATAGATGTGGAGAGTGCCAAACTTAGGAGGGCCATCCAGGAGTAGCAAACGGAGATCCAAGCCTTATATCTCAATTTGGAGAGGGCCAAGTGGATTATCAGGTATTTTGAGTAGAGGAACAAATATCTTGAAGACCAGCATGAGATCATGGAGCTGCAAAACATCTGTGAGAATCGCCAAGCTTCCCAACATAGGAGGATTGAGCTCACTCCATTAGAGCAAGAGATTGACAATGACCGAGAGTCTTGGCTCAAGCGTATCAACATCCATCTTGAGAGACTGCTAGAGAAGGCCGACAAGGACAAAACCATATTGGGGTGGATTGTTTATAACTATAGGGCACAGAACATGAGTTGAAATGCTCGGATAAGGAGTTTGAAGGCAAAATTGGGGAGAGCGACAAAGAGACAAAAGAGGAAAAAAGAGAAAGGTCGGCTTCAAATCTTGGCTAAAGCCTCTGTGGGCCAACATAGCACTTCATAGAGAACCTCTAGCCCAAATTGCAAGAAATTTGGGGCAATTTTGGTCACGTGACAAATTTTTGGGCACAAAACAGGGTTTTTCTCCTTGTGAGTCATGCCACTGGCACAACGCTTAGGATTGGGAGCTCCAAATCAAAAATGGTTTGCATTTTTGGATTCATCATGAAAAATCATGACTACTAGTGCATGGCCAAGAAGTTTGGGCAAGTTTTGAGTCCCCAGGAGGTAAAAAACACTCAAAAAATGACCTCTATACCCCTATTTTGACACATAGGAAGCAGTCTTGGGAGATTGAAGTTTCAGAGAGGTAAATGAGCACCCAATTCAGAAATTCCACTTGGGTTGGAAAGGAGATAGGCAAGGATTTCTAACAAGCACACTTGGGCACAATTTGGACTCTAGAAGGTACCTCAAAATTGCCTCCAAAGTGGTGTGGCGCATATAGTTTTTGGCACGGCACACGGGGACCCAAAGGCAAAAATCACTTTCGCTCCGCGACATTTCGATTCGCGGCTTTTTACAAGTGGGCCTGCTCATTTACACTATATTTTTCCCAGAAACTAAGGCAATGTTTAAAAAGTATTTTCACTAAAGGTGGGCTCTTATCCAAGTGGCAAAGGAAGGTGAGCAGTCACCCAAGCAATTTTTCATTTTTGTAACGTTGCACCTATCACTAATGGTTTGCTTTCCATTTCCATTTTGTAATGATTTGAAAAACTCCCCAACTATGGGTCATTCTATTTCCCAATGGCATAGTCTATTTATTGTATGCAAAACTATTTGCAAAGGGTTGGTTGTAATTTCTGGGGGACTGTGGGAGAGAAACTCAGTTCTTCACTGTATATTTTGATAGAGAATTAATGGAAGGCAACGGCTCTGGTTCATGAGATTCTTGTGGTGTGAGTGTAGAAAATGTGTTCTCTTTATGTTTCATATGTATTTCGTTATGTTTCACAGTTCATTCATATTCATTTCTAGTGAAATTTTCCAAGTAAGATAAGGTAGAATTCATGTTTATTGCTCTGCCTGTGGGAAAGTTTCACGTTATGTGTTATTCTTCTATTGAAAACGATTCATGTGTTTATGCCCTTTTCACCCTCCTAAACAATCATTCCATTCCGCATTATTTCAAATTTAATTGCGAGACTTTCCACCTGTCTTGCCTCATGAAGTAATCTGTGCCTTTGAGTTAAATTCTCTGCTCATACTGTTCGTTGGTCCCATACATCCCAGAAAATCAGTCATTTATCAAAGATTGCTTCTTGTTTCCATATTTATTTACCTAGCCTAAAATCAATATTCATTGTAAGTCATCTCAGACCATATCATTTATTTATTCACTGAGCGTGACACGGAGAGAGCCCTCTCCTGCTCTGGTAGGGCTAGCTACCAGACTGAGCGTGGTTTGTGGTTACCCTGAATTTTTCCTTCCTTCAGCCTAAGGTAGATTTAGGCACTAACATAGTGGCGACTCCATTGGGGATGAAATTACACCCCTTACTTCTTCATAATCCTAAGCTTCTGGATGATAAATTTAGAATTCAATAGGATGAGTGAGTTGGTCGTGTCCTTTTGATTTTTCTTAATAGCATGCTGGCTTCTAGAAGATATACCAGAGCTAATCAAGATCCAGATTGTCCGCATATCTACAAGAATCCCAATTTGATTCCAAGACTTCGTCATCAAGAGAGCTCTATATCTCCTGTGTTCAAATCCCATTCATGTCTTGACATTTTTGAATATCTTGAAGAGCCAAATTTTGATGAGAAGTTTGAAATATCATTGTTCGAGTCCAAATCTGAAAGGGCAGTTGACTCTACTATCCCCAATCCACAGTTTCTTGTAGACTTGGAGACTGAAAGGGCTAACCAGTCAATTGATAATTACATTGTGGCACAGCTTCAAACTCCAATTGTTATCGCCCTACAAACTGTGCACACTCCTCCAACACCTCCTTGCCAAACCCACCAAAGAGTGATGGCTGCTCGTTTTGCGCCTCTTGTCCTACCTCAAGTTTTAGATGAGAGGCCCGCAGATTATCAAAGCAAAATCCCGTTTTTTGATGGCGTTCCTAACAACATTATCGCTCAGTAACATGTGGACAGAATGGAAAATTTTTGTGAACTTCATGAGATTGATGCGGAGAATGTGGCAATGAGACTCTTTGTACAAACATTTGCAGGTGAAGTGAGGAAATGGTTCAGAGGTTTTCCTGCTGCACGTACGCTACCTTGGCCGACCTACAAAGACAATTTTTAGGCCGCTGGGAAGTGAAAAAGAATCCTCTCCAAATTCTGGCTGAATATGAGCAAATCAAACAAAACACTAGTGAGTCAGTCCAAGACTATTGCATTAGATTCAATTCTGTTTATAATGAAATTCTTGATCATCTAAGGCCACCTGTGGGGCTAGCCATGGTGAAGTTTCTGGATGGTTTTGATGCTGTCATGGCTTATCAATTAAGAGAGAGAGAACCGGTCACAATGGAAGACATGCAGAAGATAACGGTCAGCCTTGAAGCAAATCTACTGACCAAGAGGGCTAGAGCAAAGGCAGAAAAGAAGGTCATCGTAAAAGAAGAATCTTCCTCGGTAGATCAATTACTCCGGAAGGTAGAGCAGATACTTGAAAGGGTGAAACTTGACAAACCTCAGCCACAAGTTAGAAATCCTAACTTTCGTGGCCAGCAACAGCCACAATATAGAATAAGGCAGAGAGATCAAGGAGCCCAAGAGCAGACAACACAGCAGCCAGTATAGCCACCTTTGTAGCAAAATTTTGTTCATGGACCAGAGTCAGATGAGGACGGGAATATAATAGGTGAAGAAAACCACTTCTTTACTCCTGATTATTTTCCTATTTATATTATCGAGGATGAGGAGTATGCAGAAAGCTCGACTTTACACAAAGATGCAGATTTCATTCTAGCAAATGACACCATTTTGGAGGAAGAATCAAATGAGTACCAAAGAGGCTATATGAATTATCTATCTTCCCAGCAGCAGAGATATTCACTTAGAAATAGAAGCGTGTTGGTTAAACCAATTCAAAAAAGGAAGGACGATAAGGCATCAAAGATTGATTCATCAATTACAAAAAGGAAAGGAAAGGAGGCAGTTGGTCCGGATAGCAGCAAATCACCATCAGCAGAATAATCAAATTAGGCAATTGCATCGAAAGAAAAGGAAAGGAAAGAAATCCCAGTCAAATAGGTAGAAAATATTCTTGCTTTTAATTTAGAGAATGAAATTTCTAAATTGAAGGTATCCATTCCCTTGACTGAAATAATGAGGAAGAACAGTTATAGAGGGAAAGTATCTAAAATTTTGAATTTGGACCCAATGTTTGACATGGTGAATGTCGAAGATGATCAACCCGAAATGATTTTTGGACTAGCATCGAATGGTGATTCTCCTGATAGTGATGTGCCACCATTTTATATTAGTTTAAGATTGCATGATTTTGTGTTACATAATTCCATGTTCGATTCTGGAGCTTCTCACAATCTCATGCCCAAGGCTATCATGGATAAGTTGTGTCTGGACATCACCCGACAATACCATGATCTCTATTCGTTTGATTCTAGCAGAGTAAGATGTATCGGGCTCATCAAAGACTTGGTTGTGAGTCTGGATCAACTCCCAATGAAGAATGTTTTGATGGATATTGTTGTAGTAGATATTCCTCCCAAGTTTGGCATGCTTCTTTCCAGGTCTTGGGTAGAGAAATTGAAAGGGACACTACAACTAGATTTCTCCTATGCAACGATTCTGGTGTTTGGCCAAATGAGGAAATTGTATCGGGAGCAAAAAATGAAATACATGATTACAAGCAAGGAGAAACCAATAAATCATCCGATTAATTATGTACATACAGATTTAGAGTCTTTCGTTTTGTATTCTGATAGTTTCAATGATATCGATAGTCAGTTAGTAGAAGAAGATGATATTCCAAAAATAACAGAAACTTTCAGAGGAGTTTTAAAGAGAGAAGGACAAGAAGAGCAGAACACCGTTGAGCTATCAGCTGAAAGTAATGGACAACAAGCAGACAAAACATAGCAAATAGATTTTCAACACTTGCAAGAGGAGGAAGAAGGTTTGTGGACCATGGATTTCGATGGAGCAGTGGGAAATGATGGCGCTAGAATTGGAATTTGGGCACACAGTCCTTTCTCCGCCCCAAACAAAGTGCCTAGTAAGGTGCGGGTATGCTCTTACAAGTTGGCTTTTGATTGTTCAAACAATGAAGCTGAGTATGAAGCTCTCGTTGTTGGCCTAAAAATTCTAAGAAAGCTGGATGCTAAGAGGATTGCAGTATATGGCGACTCTGAATTGGTGATTAAGTAGGTCAGAGGCGAATATCAAGCAAAGCATCCTCGGATGCGGGCTTACCGAAATGTAGTCCTAGACATCCTAAAATTATTTTCAGAATACACCTTGACATGTGTGGCTCGTATACAAAATAGCGTTGCTGATGCTCTTGCTAAGGTAGCAAGTAGTTTGAAGATCTTAATGAACTCTAGTAATAAATTCGAAATTCATGTCAAGAATCGTCCGACAGTCCCGGACAATCAGAGATATTGGCAAGTTTTCCAAGATGATGAGGAGATTGATGATTTTCTGCAAAACAAAGGTAAGTTCAAAGAAACCTCAATTGATGTAGAAAATGACGATGGTAAAGATAAGGGTAAAGATGATGTGCAGATCAATGAAATGGACATGTTGCAGCTAAAGAATAATGGTATTCCTAAAGGCTTGATACCTTTAGAAGAACTCTTTGATCAAGATGATGTAGCCCACAAACCAACATTGCAGCCAACAGAGAAGGGTCTGGAAGAGGTCAATGTCGGAACAGCTGCTAATCCTAAAATGGTAAAACTATCTAAAGCATTGCCACAAAAGATCAAAGCCAAATATATCGGTTTGTTGTCTTCATTTGCAGATGTGTTTGCTTGGGACTACTCAGACTTAAAGACATATGATACCAATATAATTCAGCGCACTATACCCATTAAGCCCAATCAGAAACCTTTCAGACAGAAGTTGAGGAGGCTAAATCCAAAGCTGCTACCATCAATTGAAAAGGAGATAAACAGGTTGTACAATTCAGGGATCATTGTTCCCATTAGATGTTCAGATTGGATCTCTAATTTGGTGCCTGTACGAAAGAATATGGGTGAGATTCACTTGTGCATTGATTTTATAAATCTCAATAAAGTTTCGTTGAAAGATAACTATCCACTACCCAAAATGGACCATATACTTCAGCGAGTAGTGGGAGCATCTCGTATGTGACTACTTGATGGTTATTCCGGATATAACCAAGTTTCTGTCCATGAAGATGACCAAGACAAGACAGTGTTCACCACTCCATGGGGAACCTTTCATTATGCTAAAATGCCTTTAAGTTTGAAGAACGTGGGTGCCACATTTCAGCGTGCAATGGACTTGGCTTTCGCAAATGAGAAGGATGTCTTTTTGGTTGTGTACCTAGATGATCTAACAGTGTTTTCCAAATCTGATGAAGAACACATGTACCATATAAAAACTGTCTTTCAAAAGTGTAGAAAATATGGCTTGTCACTAAATCTGAAAAAGAGCTCGTTTGCCATGGAGGAAGGCAAACTACTCGGGCACATTATCTCAAAAGATGGCATTCGTATTGAACCAGCACGCGTACAAGCAATTCAAAAAATTGATCTGCCTCGGAATAAGAAAGAGATTCAATCTTTCAATGGTAAAATGAATTTTCTACGCTGCTTTGTACCTAATCTTAGTGAGCACCTAAGAGAGATTACAAACATGCTTAAGAAGGATAGCCAAGTGAAATGGATGGAGGAGGCTGTAAAATCTTTCAATTTAGTCAAATTGGCTCTTTCTTTAGCTCCAGTTCTAGTCAGACTAGACTACACTCAAGATTTCATATTGTTTTCATTTACTTCGGAGCATACTATGGCAGATATGTTATTTCAGAAAAGAGATGATCACGAAAGACCAATTGCTTTCTTCAGCAGAGCTATAAGAGATGCAGCCTTAAAATACAACATCATTGAGAAGCAAGCCCTTGCACTTGTGAAAGCATTGAAAGATTTTTGGGTATATATTATGCATTCTCATATTTTGGCTTATGTTCCTAATGCTGCTGTCAAAAATGTTTTAGTGTAGACCGATCCAGAAGGAAGACGAGGCAAGTGGATTGCAACTTTGTTGGAATATGATTGGAAATAAAGCCCACAAAGCTTGTTAAAGGACATGGATTGGCAAAGATAATGGCTGAGTCAAACTTGCACGCCTTAGACATAAATCTGATCACTGCTATGTCCAATGAGAATGAGGAAGGATTGTCAATTCAGGTATCTAAAATGTTTGCTCTTTCTCCATGGTATTCAGATATCATATATGTGCTTAAAAATTTGTCACCACTGCCCGGCATGACTAGAAACAAAGCTAGAACATTCAAATTGAAGGCTGCCAAATGTTTCATTCTAAATTCTGCACTTTATTGGAAAGATCCCGGTGGCATTCTGTTAAATTTATTGGTGGAAAAAGAAGCAAAGAAGGTCATGGAGGATTGCCACGAGGGAGACTGTGGTGGTCAGCTTTATTGGAAATCAACAGCAAATAAAATTCTGAGAGCGGGATACTATTGGCCGAAATTGTTTGCTGATGTATATAAGATGGCCAAGGGCTATCATAAGTGTCAGATTTTCGAAGGAAGGTAGAAGTTACAGCCTTTGCCACTTAAGCCCATTGAGGTGAGTGCCCCTTTTCAGCAATGGGGGTTGGATTTTATTGGTGAAATTCATCCCGCTTCTTCCGGTCAACATAGATGGATCTTCACAGCGACAGATTATTTCACGAAATGGATCAAAGTAATTCCCACTAGACAAGCTACAGATGCAATAATTATTTCATCCATTGAAAATAACATCTTGTCTCGCTTTGGTTTCTCGAATAAGTTAATCACTGATAACACAGCAACTTTCAAATAAAAAAGGATGGTAGAGTTTTTTCATAAATATCACATCATTTTGGGTCACTCAACTGCCTATCATCCGCAAGGTAATGGATTGGCACAGTCTTCGAATAAATCATTGGTCAACATCATCAAGAAGCTGTTGGAAATAAACAAGAAGAGTTGGCATAAGAGGTTGGTCAATGCACATTAGGCAGATCGGGCCAATCAAAAGAAATCCATTGGTACATCACCTTTTGAGCTTGTTTATGGAGTTGATACAGTGTTTCCTACCTCTCTCACAGCCTCGGTAGTCAAACTTCTTCAAGAGGTCGACAGTGAAGATGATCCTATGCAGAGAAGGTTGAATCAGATGGTCCACTTGCAACAGACCAGAGAAGAAGTCTTCCAGAACACATCCAAGTTGCAGGAGAAGATTAAGAAAATTTATGACAGAAAAGCAAAGGCGGACAAATTTCAGTTGGATGATGTGGTGCTAAAGTGGGATGTAAGGAATGAGCAAAAAGGTAAACATGGTAAGTTCGAGAATCTCTGGAAAGGTCCCTTCAATATTGCAGCATATCGGGGTCAAAATACCTTTCTTCTGAAGGAAATGAACGGGGAAGATTGTCCAAGAGGGCCTATCAATGGTCGACTGCTTAAGCAGTACCATTTCTGAGTTGTTGACACTGATTCCACTGTCACTGTAAATACCATTTTATTTTAGTTTGGTTAGAGTTTGTCAAGTTAGTCTTCAAGTCATTTCAATGTCAAATTTGAGTCAATTTTTTGGTCATTTTAGTTTCATAAATGAGTCAGTCTTGTGTTATTTGTCGAAATAATGACTCCATAGCCCAATGGATGAAGTAACTGCCTAGCGCTTCCATAGATTTGTTGTTCTTGGTGCCTCCAAGGAGCTACCATCCCCCATTGGAGCTAATGTTAGAGTCAGTCTTGTCATTCCTCCGTGAGAGATCAAAACTCTTTCTTCATTTCATTTTTAGGAGTCTCGCTCCATTCACTCAGCTGCATTTGGCTAGGGGCATGCCATAATCTGACAGAAAAGGTCATGTTAGTCATTTCCCCTCATGTCTGGCACCTGCTGCTTAGTTCTTTTGTCAATATTCACTAAAGTCCATGACAGTCAATGTTCGATCTTTTAATGGACGAAAGTCATTTTTAGTCATTAGGTCTAGATATTAGTCAATTTGGTCTTCAACCATGTCCAATAAATCCATGCAGGTCAGAGGGAGGTCCTTACAAAGTTATGATTTAAAGATTTTCATTGTCATGTTGACAGATTATGGTTGTTCTTCAAAACTCTGTTTTGAAGAAAAGTCAAACAGTGTGTCATTTGTGATAATTTTCAAAACAATTTCCAGTTGATCTCTTCAGGCGTAGTCATGGTTTCCTTGGCCAAATTCCATGTCAACAACCCTTGCAAAAAGTGCCAAAAAATTTCATCATTTTAGCTAAAAATTCAAAGGGAAAAGTGAAATACAGAGTTGCATTAAATCAGATAAAAGTGTGAAAACAAAACTTTAGCAAAGTGCGTTTTGAAGAAACAAAAATCAAACCCATGACTCCAAATGCCTTTATATAGAATTTCCACAAGAAACATAGTCATTTTACATACCAAGGTAAAGCAAAACATTGCAAAGTGTTTGTGAGAGAGCTAGCACGTGTTTGGGTAAGTTTGGAGTCGTTTTCAAGGGCATGGCGCATAGGCAGAGGGGCGCGGCGCACATAGAGAGCGCAGCGCACAGGGTGCTACCCCACAATGTTAATTTAACACGGGCGAGGCGCAAACGCAGAGCATGGTGCACTAGGTTTGCTTCGCGGCGCACACCCACAAAGGCCTGGTCTTGCTCCCAATTGCATCAAATCGACTTTGAATCCCTTCCACTTGACAAGTAGGGTCAACATCTCGATGGCTCATGTATTTTTATGAATGTGATGATGGTTTATGGCCATTTATAATTGCAATAAAAAGCACCTAAACCCTACCACTTGAATACATCAAAGCCATTGCTCTAGGGTTGCAAATTTGTTGTGTGGATGCTAAGGTTCCTCCTCCCTTCCATTTTTCCCCTTCTTTCCATTGTTCCCTTCCCCCTATCCCATTTTTCCCTAATTTTTCGTTACCCTAAAAACATTACTAAACCCCTATTCCCTATCCCCTCCACTCTTTTGTCAATGTAAAACCCCAAAAACCTACCTTATAAAATCCCGAAACCCTCCTCCATGTCCCTAAAAAAAATTTCCCCCAATAACCCCTAATCCCATCATATTATTCCCCTTCCTAACACTCCCTTTTGCATTGTTCCCCTTGGTGGCAGAGTTCATAAGAAAACATAGTTGCATACATAATCAAAGTGCTACCCAAGCACAGTCCATATACAATAGTCATGGCATCTGAGCATTCATCAGAGTATGAGGCATAAACCTAAAGTGATTCATCCTCAGAGGAACAGGCTCCTTGGCGACATCATAAAAGTGGCAAACATGTTAGGGATGAGCCAACCACCCTCACAGAATTGCAGGCCTGCCCTCTTGCTATGTCATGTTTCCAGCATCTATCATGTTTTGAGTTTTGTCAAAAGGTGGCTAGTGTTCGAGTTCATCATGAGTTGGCCCGTCTTTTTGTGCTTCACCTACATGGAGATCACTCTATCTTGGTCGGTGTCACCTTGACACTGACACTTAAAACTGTCTCATTAGCAACCGGCATACCGAATGTTGGAGATCCATGGCACAAGAAATAGAAGGTTGATCGACAGCATTATGAGCCTTAAATTAAGGCCGGTTTCTTGAGGCAGGTCCAAAGAGTCTTTCCATTCCAATATTTGAAAGATGAATATGCTCCACTCATGAAGTTGATCATGAAATATTTCAGCTGTGAGGGGAGGTTCTCTCATTTGTATGCCTATCACATTAGGTTGCTCATGCACTTTACCAGGGTACGGATGATGAACATCCCATATTTCATTTGCAGGAATATAGAGAGGATGAACACCTTCATGCAGCATAAGACCCCTTAGCAGCAACTTAACAGTGTTTATCACTTTGCTCTTCTTAAGATTTTGGTAGTTCATCAGTTGGGATTACAGGGCATTACCTGGGATGATTTCATCTCCCGTGACCTCTTCAGCACCTCACAGGTATTATCAGAGGTTGAACATGAGATAGGTGGTCCTTCTCATCAGTATGAGTGCCATGAGATCACTACTATGCTAGTATTCATCACCTATCAGAGAGGCAATATACATTTGTTTGGGCAGCAAAGTGGGTGTTATCTCCACTCGGGGTGGAAGGGGCCTCACTTCCGACATCGGGAACAAAGGTACAGGACAAGGGAAAGAGGCCCATGCATGACAAGGGGCCATCAAGTGAACAAGAGGCTGACTTCATCCTCATTCATGATGATGATACAGATGTGGAGAGTGCCAAAGTTAGGAGGACCATCCAGGAGCAGCAAACAGAGATCCAAGCCTTATCTCTTAATTTGGAGAGGGCCAAGTGGATTGTTAGGTATTTGGAGTAGAGGAACAAACAGCTCGAAGACTAGCATGAGATCATGGAGCTACAAAACATTCGTGAGAATCGCCAAGCTGCCCAACATAGGAGGATTGAGCTCACTCCATTAGAGCAAGAGATTAACAATGACCGAGAGTCTTGGTTGAGC
Source organism: Pinus taeda (assembly GCA_000404065.3). Taxonomy (NCBI): domain Eukaryota; kingdom Viridiplantae; phylum Streptophyta; class Pinopsida; order Pinales; family Pinaceae; genus Pinus; species Pinus taeda. The sequence goes on from APFE030094980.1 coordinate 68,525, forward strand.
GTATCAACATCCACCTTGAGAGACTGCTAGAGAAGGCCAACAATGACAAAACCATATTGAGGTGGATGGTTTATAACTACAGGGCATAGAACATGAGCTGAAAGGCTCGGATAAGGAGTTTGAAGGCGAAATTGGGGAGAGCGACAAAGAGACAAAAGAGGAAAAAGAGAAAGATCGGCTTCAAATCTTGGCTGACGCCTCTGTGGCCCAGCATAACACTTCATAGAGAACCTCCAGCCAAAATTTCAAGAAATTTGGGGCAATTTTGGTCACATGACAAATTTTTGGGCACAAAATAGGATTTTTGTCCCTGTGCGCCGCACCACTGGCACAACGCTTAGGATTGTGAGCCCCAAATCATAAATGGTTTGCTTTTTTGGATTTAGCATGAAACATCATGACTGTTGGTGCATGGCCAAGAAATTTGGGCAAGTTTTGAGTCCCCAGGAGGTAAAAAACACTCAAACAATGACCTCTCTGCCCCTATTTTGACACACAGGAAGCAGTCTTGGGAGATTAAATTTTTGGAGGGTTAAATGAGCACCCAATTCAGAAATTCCACTTGGGTTGGAAAGGAGACAGGCAAGGCTTTCTAACAAGCACACTTGGGCACAATTTGGACTCTAGCAGGTACCTCAAAATTGCCTCCAAAGTGGTCTGGCGCATATAGTTTTTGGCACGGCACACAGGGACCCAAAGGCAAAAATCACTTCCGCTCCGCGACATTTCGATTCGCGGATTTTTACAAGTGGGCCTGCTCATTTACACTATATTTTTCTCAGAAACTAAGGCAATGTTTAAAAAGTATTTTCACTAAAGGTGGGCTCCTATCCAAGTGGCAAAGGAAGGCGAGCAGTCACCCAAGCAATTTGTCATTTTTGTAACGCTTCACCTATCACTAATGGTTGGCTTTCCATTTCCATTTTGTAATGATTTGAAAAACTCCCCAACTATGGGTCGTTCTATTTCCCAATGGCATAGTCTATTTATTATATGCAAAACTATTTGCAAAGGGTTGGTTGTAATTTCTGCGGGACTGTGGGAGAGAAACTCAGTTCTTCATTGTATATTTTGACAGAGAATTAATCAAAGGAAGCGGCTCTGGTTCATGATATTCATGTGGTGTGAGTGTAGCAAATGTGTTCTCTTTATGTTTCATATTTATTTCGTTATGTTTCACAGTTCATTCATATTAATTTCCAGTGAAATTTTCCAAGTAAGATAAGGTAGAATTCATGTTTATTGCTCTGCCTATGGGAAAGTTTCACGTTATGTGTTCTTCTTTTGTTGCTTTTCACCCTCCTAAACAATCTTTCCATTCCGCATTATTTCAAATTTAATTGCTAGACTTTACGCCTATCTTGCCTCACAATGTAATATGTGCCTTTGTGTTAAATTCTCTGCTCATACTATTTGTTGGTCCCATACATATCAGAAACTCAGTCATTTATCAAAAATTGCTTCTTGTTTCGATATTTATTTACCTAGCCTAAAATCAATATTCATTGTAAGTCATCTCAAACCATATCATTTATTTATTCACTGAGCGTGACACGGAGAGAGCCCTCTCCTGTTCTGGTAGGGCTAGCTACCAGACTGAGCGTGGTTTGTGGTTACCTTGAATTTTTTCTTCCTTCAATCTAAGGCAGATTTAGGCGCTAACATTATGATTACATGCTTTTATCATAGGGAAAAGTAGTGTATGGGGAGTAAAAAATTGTTTTTAAAATATTTGGACCAAGTCTAGAAGGAGGGGTTGCACTAGGCCATAAACCAAGCATCACAAATACCAAGGGTGATATTTGGAGCTATAACAATCATGCCCTATGAAGATTTCAAGCACTTGGGGGTGTTGTTGTATCCTCACAGTGTTTGTGGGTTCTCTTTTATTAAACCCTCCTGTCATCTTGCTTGTGAGACTTGAGGAGGAAATGAGAGGTTTGACACAAGAATTTTAAATTCAGGAGAAAATAGAGTTTCCTATTTATGTAATTCACCTCCCACATTTGTTATATCCACTAGCTTTTAGAGCATTTATTGTTCATTTTCTTGTAAATGGGGATGGATTTTTAGATCCTACCTCTTTAGAATGGTCATAGTGGATAATTCTCGTGATATTTCCCTCTTGAACCCCTCTCTCCTTATCCTGTAGACTGCCTCTGTGTATCTTGTAGAATACTCCTGTAGACTGTCCCTATAGGAATTCCTGTGCATGCTCCTATAGAAGTTCTCTTGCAGAATGATGGATCCTTACTTCTGGTGGGAAGACAAAGTTGTGAGAGCAACTTGAGTGAAGGAGTTTCGAGGAGGTGGAATGCATGAATGCATGCAAACAATGTTTTGTTTCCCTTTATAGCTTTTCGGGGTGAGGTGGTGTTCTGGTAGCAGAGGTACATTTCCATTTTTCGACCATTGGTCCCCACTACCACCTCATCATTCCCACTCTTGTAATCAGCTCCCACTTTGTAGATCTGTAGTTAATCACTTCTTATCGTACTACTCCTTTATCTTTGATTTGATTGCAACCACGTATGAGAGGACACCCAGTTTTGTATGTGATGACTGAAAAAAGGTGGCCAAGTTAACTGGCCACCTTTTCACTTATAAACCAACTACCTTGTAAACCTTACAACTTTTGATAAAATGATTCATATGAGTGAGCGAGCGGATACTTACCTGTGGTCTCGATGCCATGCTGCAGTTGTCGAAGATCAGAGGTGTTGCATTGTTTATTTGCTACATGGTCATTCTTCTTCCTCCTTTACTGTCTACTAATGATTTCTTGGCTTTTACAGGTGTCTGTGACTAAATATTTGATGCCGCTACTACTGTGGAGCTCTTGGATCATCCTAGTGAAGGCCTGTAGCTGATGATTGATATTCTGTGGGATAGGCTTCTACAAGATTTCCTACAGGATGTCCTGTAATTCCTTCTCCCTTAGAATTTCTTAACCATATTGCTAGTTGGGGCTATGAGGATGTTGCAATGAATGGAAATAGGAAGTAGGAGTGTGTGTGGATCAAGGGACATTCAAGTAATGCTCTTACTCTCCTCTGTTTTCCCTTTTTTCTTTTTCTTTTTCATAACTGGCAAAAACTAATCTCTTTTTGTTTTGACTGGTGAGTGCAGGGATGATGGTAATGGACAAGATGTGGGGTTAGATCATGTCTAGAATGAATTTTTGGGACCTAACCACCCTACCATTCACCCTCATATTTCTTCCTGTAGGTTTTCCGGGCCGTTGTAATTCCTACAGGATCATCCTATAGGTTTTCATGGGATCCTGTAGGAATATAGGGGATCCTATAGAAAACAAAGTCTTTGCCTAAATTGAAGCAATGAAGTGAAAAAATAATGGAATTGATGGAGGCATGCATGGTAAGGAGTGGAGGAGATGAATATATGTGAGGTAGGGTTCCCTTTGGATCTTCGCTTTGCTCCTTGATTGTCTTTCTCGCCCACCTACAAATAACAATTATGTTTTTTTTCTGTCTCTTTTTTTTTTTTTTTGAAAAACACCTAGGTTGCCTCAGAGAGGTTTTCACCCTAGATGTTTTCCCTGGGCGCCTCAAGGAAGGTTTTCACCCATGTATCTTCTCTTTTTTTCCATTTTTTTCGTCATTGGGCTGCCTCATGAGGTTTTCAACCCAAAGATGGGACTCAGGCACCTCATGGAGATTTTCACCTGAATCCTTATTCTTTTTTCTCTTTTTAAGTGACCTGATGAGGGAGGAGCTAGAACTTGCTCCACCATCATCATTGTCTTATTGATATTTTCAATGAAATCTTGTGTTGATAAAGGCCTCTTTTACTTTTTCAATCGGTGTCCATTAAAAAGCAATGGAATGGATTGTTCATCTATAGTTTTGATTTGCAATGAACCATTATCATGACATCCTTCCACCACATAAGGTCTGAGCGATCTTGTCCTTAGCTTGCCCTTGAAGTATTTATACATAGAATCATATAATAATGCCCAATCGCCCTCTTGAACTTGCTCCTCTTTAATATGTCTATCATTCCAGATATTCCTCTAAAGCTGAACTATCTCTGTATGTAGGAGGGTCTGCATTCTGAATTCATCCAAGCCATTCAAATGGAACAATCTTTCCTTCTGTACATGACTGAGATCCAAATCTAGTTCGGATGCCATCCTCAATGTGTTATATTCAAAATCAATGGACATCATAGCATTTTTCCCACAAACCATCTCATAGGGTGTAAATCCAATGGTGGTCTTGCATGTTGTATTATAGGCCCCGGTGGCCTCAACTAGTCTCTCTGCCCAATCCTTTCTGCTGCTGCTCACTACCTTGGTTAAGATGATTTCTAGTTCCCTGTTTGTCACCTTCACTTTCCCATTAGCTTGTGGATGATAGGTAATGGAGGTCCTATGCTTGATTTTGTGATGGTTGAGTTGTTCTTCAATCATGTTGGAGATAAACTAGTTGCCTTGGTCTGTGACTAGCTCTCTAGGGTACCCAAATTTGTAGAATACATTCTCCCTTAGGAACTCAGTCACCTTATCTTTTGTTGCTTCCTTAATCACCTTGGTTTCTATTATCACTCAGGTTGTTCCACAAAACTTGTCGAGAAAAGGGAATACGGCCGAGGTAACCACTAACCAGTCTTTTAGATGCAATTTCTAGCCAAACTGCATCCGGAGAGGGCTCTCTCTATATGTTTTAACTTTGTTTGTTCTAAGTTTTATGCTCGTTATGTTGTGCAGAGTTGTGTATTTAAATAGGTTTGGATGGTGATTTCAAGCAGAGGTAGGATGTAGGTCTGATAGGTTTAATTCCATTGGGCAATGGAGTCTAAGGCAGTGGACTACTAAGTGTGTTTTTGAGATGAAAGACAATACTACAGAGCAAGATAATCAGTTTGGAACAATATCAAAGCCAGTGATGGATGGGATGTAGGCCAAGGGGTAAAGGGTAGTCAAGGATCCTTTATCCCAGTGGTAGAGGGAGGATGCTTGAAAACTTTCAAGGAGCAGTGAAGAATTCCTTGAGAATGTTGAAAATGAGAGAATTAGCAGAGATAGAAGCATTTAAGAATTTCTATTTGAACTAATTGTGAGGAAAACATAGATAACAATAGGAATTGAACACAGAGTGTATTTAAACAAGTTCTGGGCTATTCTTTTTCCCTGTTGTTAAGATTATGAAAGATATATGATACTTGCAAACATAGAAAAGACCAAACATAGTTAGAATAACTTATTGAGCCAAAGAAGGACAGAGAAATTCTGTAGCAGATTCCAACATCATCACATCCACAGTTAGAAGATCGAACAACAATGCATTTAAACTCCCTTTGTATTAATCAATATTTGAGTTACAACGCAGTTCAAATGGAAGAATCACCAACCCTGAGTACATTCTTTGGGGGGTATTTAAAGAGAGTCTACAAAATATCTTAGTGATAAGATAAGGAGTAATAACATCCTTCAGCTACTTTCTCAGAGAAATAAAAGCATAAATGAAGGTAGGAGTTATTGCAGTTGTGCTGGCTGGTTTACTCACAAGATATTTTAGACTTTTTCACCCTGAATTCAGCTAGTAGTTATGTCTTTTCTTTGCTTTCCTGCATTGCTGTCCTGATCTGTTACCTGCTCTGGATTCATATTTAATGTGTCATGATCCTGGCCTGAGCTCCTTCATTTACCTCTGCCACGTGTTTTTCCCTTTGACCAGCTGTACATGCAAAAAGGATCCGGATTTACTTAGGAAAAACTTCCGGCATACTTTGCCACCAGTGTTCTGTGGGCAATTAGTGTCTTTGTATATTTATTAGTATCTCATCAGCTTTAGTATATCTATAAAAATTGGGCTTGACCTCAAACAGATGATTTATTTCATGTTCTATGAAAAATAATCCTTCCAATTTGTCATCGAAGCTTTGTCCAGAAGGAGGTCCTATGTTTTCTGAGTTGTTGGATGATGCAGTGGTCTACTTTGTCACATACATGTTCACCCGATGAGCATATTGCTGATGAGATAATAGCTTTTGATTTCTTGTTACTAGAATGGGTAAACCACTTTGCTGCAAGCTTGTGAATTTCTCTTTGAAGGTATTAATATCCATTTCCATCTCCTAACACCTTCTTTCCAGAGTCTGTATAAGAGTCCTCATCCTTAGCACCTTCTTTATTGTCAAAATGGTGCCTGTCCTGTCATTGATTTCTAAAGCTGCCAATTTTTCCTTGGTGTTGGTGTTCAAAAAATGGATAAGTGCATTGGCCCGATCAGGCATATTTCCTAATGATGACCAAGCCCTTTGTATTTGTTCTTATGCCCTGTCTATTAATTCCATTTTCTCATACATTTTCAAAAAATTGACCTCCATTGGTCAGTAATGGACTGGCTCATCTTAGTCCACAAAATCATTTTAATATCTGCCTGAGGTTTATGCAAGGTGAGATCCTCTTCTAGTGTTTTCACCTTGTTCTCCAAGGCCTTCACTTCTCTGGCCTTCTCTACTATTGTCGTTTTTTATTTGTCATAGCTCACTTCTAGCTTGGCTAGTTTTTCTTTTGTCTCTCTGAGCTCTAACATTTGAGATTCTAGCTCTTTCACTGCCTTCATCATTTCCTCCATTTTCATGCTGGTCTCAGGCTCTCTTATTGTTCCTGCTATAGCAACTGTGGTCTCAGTACCTGTTGTCATTGGTGGTTCAGTGGGAGGAATTGTTGTTGTGTTTGTGGAGGAAGTAGAGACAATTGTTGGAGCTGTTTGGGGTAGTTGGGAGGTTGACTCTCCCGGCTTAGTTTGCAATGCTTTCTCCAGCTCTTGCTCTGTCTGTATCAGCCTTTGGTTCATTTTCATTAACAGATCCATGACATCCTCTTCTTCCTTTTCTTGTGCTAGCTTTGCTGTTTGGGGATGCATGGTTATAGGCAGCTTCAACTACTTTCTGAGGGCAGCAATATCCTCCTCCTTATTTTTTATCAATGCCTTGGTGGCCTTGGCATCCTTGGGATCATGTCCCAACTCAACAATTATTTCCTCCAGAGTCTTTATGCGGTTGTCTTTGGCTAGCGAAGACATCTTCTCTAAGTCCAATTGAGTAGATGTGTTACTCAGTGACTCTTTCAATTGGTGGCCCAGCATTGCTTTGTCTGCCTGTGTGGCATAGACCATTTCACCTATTTGCTTGTGTAATTCGATTTGATCCATTGGGTGAATGTTCTTGGCAAGGACCTCTAGATTGGTCCTTATGTAGTCAGCTGCAGACTGGGGCTGCTAAACTTTGGCCTTGAAATGACTAAAAATCATTTTTTCCTCCTTCATGTCATAGAATGCTATTAGTCTATGTTGTTTGGAGGGTGTTATCTTAAGAAACGGGTCATACAATTGAATTCTTAATGACTCATTCTGAGCCTTAATCTCCTTGAATGATTGCTTGATGTTTGATGGTTTCTTTGCTTGTGACCTTGAGGAGGAGACTTCCATTCCATGCTTTCTCCCTCCTTCTTGTCTGTGAGAGCTAGTAGAAGTTTGTTGGCTAACATCTCTCTCTCCTCTTGGGCTTTCAATAATGTCTTCCACAGTGTCCTCTTCAGGAGGATCTACTCATTTCCTCTTGGCCTCTTGCTGACCTGTTGACCCACTTGCAGGTGTGGTCTTTTCTTGGTCCCTTTTCTTGCTTTTTTCCTCAGGAAGAGGAGTCTACAGTGATGGTACCTCTGGTGCTTGTGTTTGTAATGAAGGGCCTTCCCCTTGGTTGTGTTCCTTTGAAGTAGCAGGCTACTCTTCCATGATTTCTTGTTCTGGCACTACCAACTCCTTGCCCTTTGCTATCTCTGTTACTGGTGTAGTCCTTTCCTGGGCAACCTGTTGTGCAGTTGTGGCAGTTGATGAGCTCTCCCCAATTGGCTATGGCATTTTGAGAGACACCTGCCCACAAGATTCCAAGTCAAGAGTTTTTTCCAAATCTTTCATGGTTTGTTCCATTTTTTCTTCTTCAGTTAACTCTTCAACGAGGGTGCCCTCCAACCAGTCATCTTGGTTGGCATATTTTCTATGTCAGGGATGCAGCAGTGTTCATAGGATGCTAGCCTATATTTTATACTTCTTGCGTTGATGAAGCCATATGGGTCATAGGGTACCCACCAAAAGCTTCTCTTGAGTCTGTATGTTTGACCCAATAGCTCATCAGCGTCCTTCCATCCCTCTTTCTTGTTCATAACAAAGGGGCCTAATTTGTCTCTGAGTTTCAATTGGGACTTTTTCTTTGTGCTATGGAAGTGGCTCAAATCTGAATTGATGAATTGCTTGAAATATTCCAAGGCAAAGAGTCTCATTGGCACATATCTGGGCAGCCTGTAGGGGCACAACTCACAACCATATATTCTAAGAATAGTGTGATTCTGGTAGAAATACCAGTCACCTATTCTATAGTTCTTGGAGAGCTGTAGTATCCTTTTCATATCATGTGTCAGTCTGGGAGGAGGAGTTCTCATCAGGAGGCAAGAGACAGGGTACACAAATAGATCAATAAACTCACTATAAGAGTAGGGAGAGGTGCGTATATCATGAAAGATTGGAGTCCAAAAAGTAACAGACGTCCTCTCCCCTTTGTGGTCCAATTTTCTAATGGGGAATTGGAAGATATCTGGCTGGAAATATAAAAATAGATGATATATATATATATAGGAAGAATATTTGAAGGTTCCCTCCCTGTCCAGCCTCAACAATTGGTCATCCATTTTATTGGCAATAAACTTGGCATAATTGTACCTGACAACAGGGGCTGCCCTGGGGTAAAAATAGACAGCATAACCAGTATGGTTTCATCAATATGCTCACTTGTCTTGAACCCCAACACAAAAGATATCATATCAACCACTAACCTACCCATTTCAGTGAAGGGGGCATAATGAAAAGGAGGTGGGTGTTGGGGCTGGATATTTTCCCTTATGAATACTTTAGCAATTCTAGCTATTTCTGTGCTGGAGAGTTTGGGACCTTTATTCAGCAAGTACTTCATGGTAAGAGGAAAATGGTTGTGTGTTGGCTTAAAGTTCAGCATCTAGTTGATAGAGTCAAGAGTGATATAGAAAAGAGTACTCCCAGATGGACTTTTAATGGCTTTGTTTGTTGGCTCATAGTTCTCAAAACAGAAGTGGATGATCTCAGGAAAGATGTTCATAGAAGGGAGGTAATATCTGGGCAATTTTGATTCCCAAATACCACATACATCGTCTTGATTCAAGTAACTATTTTTGAGCTCACAGACTGCCTGAAGATGGTTTTGGAAACCTTCAAGGTCTTGGATTAGGTAACCTTTATCAGCCAAGGGAAAATGCTCTAACTCTTTGTGAGGTGCATTGAGGGGGGTGATGTTTAAGGCCACTGGACCTTCCATGGCTTAGCTATATTGCTTTTAGAATTGAAATTTCTAGCTCTGTGCAGGCAAAAAATGAGCAGGAGGATGGCTTCAAAGATTTCCCTGGGACTTTCATAGTTAGAACTGGTTTGTTGGCTTGAATTTGTTCTGTGGAGTGATATCAGTTGGAGAAGCAGGAGTAGTGGGCTTTTTTGGCACAGTGGACTTCAATTGTGGGTAAAAGATGGCCTGGGAGGTTCTTTGGGGAGTCTATAGGGCCAGACGAGCTCAATTTTAGATGATTGTATGGATTTTCAGTGAATTTGGCACCTCAGAGGCTTATGGAGGATTTGTGGGCAACAACACTGTTTTCTCCTTTAAATTGTGGGTGTTGGTGCTAAATTTACAGAGAAACTAATGGAAAATAGGGTCGAGAGCGAATTGATTGTAAATACCTATATTCCCGGTGAAATGGGTGACTTGCAGGCGACCAGGTGGGTCGAGGGGCCGAGCTTGGCACTGTGTTTGCTGGTTGGCAGATTTGGACGGTCGAAAATGGTGTTTTCGATGTAATTTGCATGTATAGGTGCGCGGAGAAAACAAACAAGAAATGGTAAAAAACATTACATTTACCCTTTTTACTTGCAAATTTTGACTTTGGCGGGTTATGGGTGCTTTTTTGGGAATACGTCAACATGACGTCATTTTGTTGTTTCGTGGGTACGGATGCTGACATGGCATATGACGTGGTGGGTGTCATGGTGGATGACGTGGTGGATGTTGTGGTGGATGATGTCATTAGGTGACATAAGCATGATGTCACCAGGGGGGAAAGTGGTAAGTGGTAATATCACACCGCTTTTTGGGGAAAGTGGTTTCGGGGGAGGGGGCTCCGAACACAACGAGCGCTTGACACGTGTCCTCGGTACGGCAGAAATACCGCCCATCCCCCGGACACTATTCTTCAGCGGGTTGGGGCTTCCGAAATCACCGACTACCATCGAATCTGGGAGTAGCGATCGGATGGCTGGTGGGTGATCGAGTTGGCGGGTCTTTAACAGTGGCGGACCCATGTTAATTTTTTATGTTTTGTAATGTTTTCCTGTGTATCCACAAACTTAGGAAAAGTGGGTTTTTTTGGGCAAAAATTGCAGGTTTAGGCTATTTATTTAGCCAAAGGCTATATAAATCCCGATGGGTGTGTGGAGGGTTGCTATTGGCCCCTGTTGGGCCAATGGCTTCCTAAAAAATGTAAAATATGGCTATAGTTAGCCCAGGGTGGGGGTACTTATGTTTTTTGGGGTTTTTTATGTGTTTATATACTAAGGAGGGGGAAGCTATTCATAGGAGTTATATAATAAGGTTAGTAGGTTAATATTATTGTGGGGGATGGGTTTGTATGGCTTAGGCTAAGTTTTATAAAGTGAAAACGTAGGCAAGGGGAGAGTTAAGAATGGCCAATGGTGGAGATTTAGGAAACTTTGACAAGATAAAATAAAGACCTTTTACACAAGAAATGTGGCTTGTTTTGCCTAGGTAAAACATCTTCTTACTTAGTTTTGCCATGGAATGAAGGAGGCTAAAGGGGCTAAAGGTAATGAGTAGATCTTTTTACCCTTTGAGGGGAGTGTTAGTAAATGTTTCTTTGGGAAGATGAGAAGGGAAGTTAGTCATGCTTCATTTGATCTGTAGCCACATTGCCATGGTACCCCATGATTTTATGAGATAGCAAGTCATTCTAAAGAGCAAATTGCTCACAAACCATGCCTTTGTACCTTGAAAACTGCCTACCCAACCTAGTATACCTAGCATTTTTTCTTCCTTCTCATTGGGTGCACTTGAACTGGCAAACCCTGATCCTTCTTTTTTCTTTTGGCTGCCCTCCTATCTAAGTCTACCCTTATTTCTTCTAGGGCTCAGATTAAGTTTTTGAGACCCTTTACTTCTCTACCTAACTATTTTCCTACCAAGTTTAAACTATTTGTGCAAACCTCCATTCTCTATTCTTAGACAAGTGAAATTCAAACATGATCTAGCCAGGATTAAGCTGTCTGGTTAATCATCAATTGTGGCACAAGTTAACCATCTATGCAGTGTGAAAATTGATCAACATATGGAACCTTTGCAGTATAAAAAGGATGAACATATTTGGCACTTCCCCAGTCAATCATGAAAAATGAAACCTATTGGTATAGGGAGCTAACATTGGCTCCACTTGGGGATGGCTTCTCCTAGTGAAAAGTCAAGAATAACAGGTCAGATGGCCTTATCTTTCAGTTCCTTACTGTAGTCTAAAATTTATCCTTGGTTGTTTCATACAATGGCTCCTTTGCAATACTATCTATCTCATGGACTTACTGCAAAACTGTAGCTCTGTTTTGTGTAGTTAGTCTGATCATTTCTCATCATTTTCACAATTCCCAAGTCTAATTCTTTAGCTTCTTCTGATATGCTAAAAAGAAACAGTCAAATGTGGCACAATCTCTCGCTCTCTCTTCAAAATTTTCTGTAACTTATTCCCTATCCTATTACTGAAATAAACTGCAGAAAGTAAACACTACTATGTATAAGTTGAAGTGCTACTATTCTTGACAAGGTGGCTGAAAATAGTGCTTCAGCATTCTGCCATTGGCTGGCCCATCCTCTGCCTCTGTACCATCCAAACTTTTCAAAAAATAGGTGTTGCTTCCTTGTACAGTGTGAATGATAAATGGCCCTCCCCATAAGAAATCAAATTTTCCATGTTTTCCTTTATATTCTCTTTTGGAATCCCACTTCAGAACTTTATCCCCAATGAAAAAATCCTCTGCTTTGGTTCTTTTGTCAAATATCTTCTTGAGCTTTTCTTGTAGGATCTAGGCTCTGTGGTAGACTTCTTCTCTTGTCTGCTGCAAGTAAATAGTTTGATTGATCCTTCTTTGTATATCATTAGGTTCTGCTTGTATCTCTTGTAGCAGCTTTATTACTAGGATTCCCAAAGAAGAAGGGAAAACTGCTTCCATTCCATAAACCAATTGATAGGGGTTGGTCCCAATAGATCTCTTGGTGGTCAATCTGTCTACCCATAGGGCATTGACAAGTTTTTTATGCCAGTTCTTCTTGTTCTCCTCCAAGACCCTCTTAATAATGTTGATCAAGCTTTTGTTGGAGGATTCAGCTACGCCATTGCCTTGAGGATAATAGGTTGTGGAATGGCCCAAGGTAATGTGGTATTTATGATAGAAATTAATCATTTTCATAGATTTAAAAGAAGCAGCATTGTTTGTAATGATTTTCTCTCGGCAGCCAAACCTAGACAAGATGTTGGTTTCAAGGAATTGAATGATTACTGAGTCATTGGCTTGCTTGCAAGGGATGGCCGCTATCCACTTGGTAAAATAGTCTGTAGTAGTCAAAATCCACTTGTGTTGGCCAGAAGATGAAGGGTGGATTTCCCCAATGAATTCTAAACCCCATTTTTGAAATGGTTTCTCAGTGGAAACTGGTTTGAGGGTCAGAGGCAACAACTTTTTCTTGCCTTCAAAGATTTTGCATTTGCGGCAAGAGGTTACATATTTCCTCACATCAGAGAATAAGGTGGGCCAGTAAAATCCAGCCCTTAGGATTTTGTTAGAAGTTAATTTCCAATACAAATTTCCACCACAATCCCGTGCATGAAATTCTTGGAGTACTTTGTCAGTTTCCTCTTTGATTAGACAATTTAATAAAACACCATCATGGTTTTTCCAAAAGAGAACATGATCTAAAATGTAGAATTTAGAAGCTTTCATTTTCAGAAACCTTTTCTTGGTTCTGGATAATCCTGGAGGAGCTTGCAGGTTTAATAACACAAAAGAGATATCAACATACCAGGGTGATTGTACAAAGGCTTGATTGATCTGTGGAGTTGCCATCTCCTGTTCATTATCCAGTTGATTTATGTCAAGGGCTTGAAAGTTAGTTTCAGTCATGAGTTTAGCTAGTCCTTGTCCTTTTATCAGTTTAGTGGGTTTAATTTCAATGTCATATTCCAGTATGGTAGCTATCCATTTGCCCCCCTTGCCTTTAATGCCTTCTTGGGTTAGAATATCTTTAACAACAGTGTTGGGCACATAGGCAATCACATGAGAGTATAAGATGTAAACTCTGAAGTCCTTGATGGCCTTAACAAGGGCATATTCTTGTTTCACCATGATTTGATGTTTCAGTGGGGCATCTCTAAGGGCTTTACTGAAGAAGGCTATGGGTTTTTCACATCCCTGGTCATCTTTTTGAATCAAAACAACAACAATTGTATGTTCTGATGCAAATGAGAATATGATAAAATCTTTGTCAAAGTTGGGGCTTGTGAGGGCTGGTGTTTGAGTTAAAGCTTATTTAATTTCTTCAAAGGCCTGCTTATTTTCCATTGTCCACTTGACCTTTGAGTCCTTTTTGAGCATGTTGTTCAGAAATCTTATTAGTCAAGCCAAATTTGGTATGAATCTCCTAAGAAAGTTGATTTTTCCCAAAAAGGCTTGTAGTTCTTTAATGTTTCTGGGGTGTGGGACTTGTAGGATGGCTTGTATTATGTCTAGGTCAATTCTAATGCCTTCTTTAGAGATAATATGACCCAATAATTTTCCTTCTTCTAGGCCAAACAAGGATTTCTTTGGGTTTAATGATATGCCATATTTCCTGCAGATTAAGAATACTTGCCTTAGGTGATCCAGGTGTTCTTGATCTATTTTGGAGAAAGTTGTAAGTTCATCTAGGTAAATGACTAAGAAGTCATGGATCTCTTTAGCAAAAGCTATATCCATGGCCCTTTGGAAAGTTGCCCCTGCATTCTTAAGTCCAAAAGGCATTTTTACATACTTGAATGTTCCCCAAGGGGTAGTGAAAGTAGTTTTATCTTCGTCATTAGGGTGCATTAGGATTTGATTGAAGCCTGAGAATCCATCTAATAATGATATTCTTGAAGCACCCACCACCCTTTGCAGAATGTGATCCATTTTGGGTAGAGGGTAGTTGTCCTTTAAAGAAACTTTGTTCAATTTTCTCAAGTCAACACATAACCTTATCTCCCCTGTCTTCTTTTTAGTGGGTACTAAATTCGAAACCCATTCTGAGAATCTGATTGGAGCTATAATTTCGGCTTCATACATTCTCTTGACTTATTTTTGAATCAAAGGGAGTAGCACAGGGTTGACCCTCCTGAGTTTCTGTTTGAAAGGTTTTTGGTTCTCTTTGAGAGGTATTTTGTGTTGGATTACTGCAGTATTATAAGACTTTAGGTCTTCATAACTCCATGCAAAGACATCTTGAAATTCTTTGAACAATTTTATATACTTGGGTTTTTGGTCAAAGTGTAGAGCTTTGGATAATTTTATCATTTTGGGATTTTCTGCAGTTCCTAAATTACAGTCCTCAATTTCAGCATTTAACGGCTGCATTTTAGGTTTCCTAGAGATGTCATTTGAGTCAAAGATGTCCTCTAAAGGAGTAAGGCCTGTGGGTATAAAATTATCTTTCAATTCAATGAATTCACATTTTGCTGTCACTGCATCCTCACCTTCTTTTTCATGAAGTAGCTGTAAATCTATTTTAGTGAACTTGGTGGGGTGTAGAAGTTGGTTTGTTGTTTCAGCAGAGATGTGTGTTTCAATATTGTCCACTTGGATGCTTTGTTCTGCAATGTTGGTATCCATTTTTGTGCTTGTAAACTTTTCTTTCAAAGTTTTGGATACCTATACCAATAGGTTTCATATTTAATGATTGGCAAATTCAAATGCCAAATATGCTCTGCTTTGCTGATACAAAGATCCCATATTTTTAAGACAAGGCAAGGTGTGTACATGCTTTCATGTTTACTAAATTTTGATGGATGGTCAAACTGTCTAATCTGGATCATGCCATGTTTCAATTTTTGTTGTAGAATAGAGAAAGAAGTCTGTCCAAATTGTTTAATCTTAGCAGACCAATAGTTAGGCAGAGAAACTAAGGTTCCCAACTGCTTAATCTGGGGCCTTGGAAGCAATAAGGGTAGTGTTAGATAGGAAATCAAAAGAAAAAGCCAATGGAAAAGAAAAGGCACATAAGGGTCTTCAAGTCCAAGTGCACCCTCCAAGAAGAAACAAAAAATGCTAGGCAAGTAGATGGGTAGGTAGATGGGGTCGCAGAAGTGATATTCCTTTCAAACTAAATCTTGCTGGTCAATATAAGGAAAACAAAAAAATGGAGCATGTCTAACTTCCCTTTTTCCTTGTTTTTCACTCATTACTAACATCCCTAAACCAGTTGTGTTTGTGAAATAATTCAAGGTTTTATGTTGGTTCTTGTTTCCTTTAAGAGCCACATTTCTTGTGCAAAATTCTTTTCATTTTGATCTACTCCCTAAGCTAAGTTGGTTTCAAATAAACTTAGTGATATCACTCCTCATTCACCTTCTACCTCCATATTAACCTTTAACTTCTATTATTTAACTCCCTATGTCACCCTTTCCCTACTATTATAACACCATGGTGTATAAACCCTAAGCATTCTATAAATATCCCCCCCTTGGCATTATAGCCATATGATTCACTACCAGGGAATTAAGTTGACATCTGGTCAGTTTAAAAACCCAAGCCTTCCCTCTTCTTCTCCTTCAGAACTCATTTACCTATTCAACCCTTCATTTTGCCTAAGAAACCTTGGAAAAAACCCATTTGCACCCTTAAACCCGCTCAAAAGGCAAAAATATGTTGAAAACCCACTTTTCCGCCTTATCCTAAGTTTGGGACCTATGTGCGATTTTATACAAAAATACATTGAAATAACCCAATATCCCGACTTATCCAAAGTTTTGAGCCATGCGCAATTTCGCAAAGAAATTACATGAAAAACCTAGTTTTCCTAAGTTTTTGTGATATGTGCGACTTTATGAAGAAATACATTAGAAAACCATGCAAATTTGTTAATATTCCAAAGTCCCGCCCGGGAACAAATCCCATGGAAAATACATTGTTTATTGCCTGCCCGATGCCGTATTGTCCGGACTATTCATCAACTCGTCGACTGTCCTATCGGGCGCTTTTCATCCAACGGCTCATGTGGATATCAGACTGGCCCCGACGTCTGAAAGATAGCGTTTAATATCTGTTAGAGGGTGATGTCAGGCCTCGGCCACGCATCACCCCCACAGCGTATCGGAGCCCCCTCTGACAACTCCACTTCCGTATCATAAGTGGTGCGATATGATACCGCCTGCCAGCATCACTGCTACGTCATCGCTGCGCCCGCGCCCCTGTCCGCCATTGCTCCACCTGTCCACCACCTAACCACCCCCGTGGACCACTCATAAGCCACCACGTCACCTGATGACGTCATGCTGACGTCATCCGACCCTGACCCCACCCGATGACGTCATGCTGACGTCATCCGAAAAAGGCGCCAATGTTCCCAAAATCCATATTTTTGCCAATTTTTCGCATTTTTTGCACTTTTTGCATAAACTTCTGTTGCGTCTTCTGCATGTATTTTACGTCCAAATTTGCACCAACCTGCTGAATTCGACCTGGAAGAACTTCGGCGTGCCTACCCACCTGCACTTGTGACCCGGACTGTCAGTATACCAGGTATTTATCACTGTTAATCCTCTCTGCGCCTGGTTTTGTCTACAAATTGACTATCTTCACTTAAAAACACTGAAAAACACATAATTCTCTAGTAAATCCCTTGCGCCCAGTTCCCATTTGAAGTTTGAATCTCAAAATTCACTGGCTAAGCCTTGTTACCAAAGCTTTCTCATAACCTGCATTCTGTTTGCGTAGTCCTGAACAGGGAAACTGAACCTACACGTAAATTACTAAGAAAGAGTCTATTAAAGACAAGTATTTTCCTTCTCAAGTGCTGTGTGCAGTATTTCAATTGCTGCCATTGACCCTTCTACCCTCTGTTTCTCAATTTCACCTCTTCTTCCAAGAAATACTCTTTTCTGTTACTCAGCATAAGTAACACTAATTTACAAACAAAACAGAGTTCTTAAGTAACCATGGATACACCAGCAGCACCTGTGGCCCTCAATATTTCCCCTTTGAATGCCCCTCAGAGAGAAATGGAGTGGCAGGCTTTAGCAGATTTGGATTACCAAATCTCTGAGGAATTCCTAGCACAAAGCAAATTTGACCTCCACCTGCTGAATGAATTAAAGGCCAAGCATGTGGCTAGAACAGATATATTGGGCATTTGGGACTCCTTCCTCCCAATCTTCAAGCTTCCTCAGGTCAATCAATTCCCTGACCTAATTCACCTATGTGTTGAATGTTATGATCCCACTCAGAGAGTTGTGCTTGACCCTTCAGGCTCAATTGTTTTGTACATTACCCCTGAGGCCATCAGAGAGATGCTGCAATTCAAGACTGAGAAGAAATTGGTTCCCCTATCTTTGTTTGATATGATAAATCAAGGAGCTAAGATGTTGACAGATGCTCCGATCAAAAAGCTGAACCAACTATTTATTAACTCTGATACTGTGCAGTACCCTCCCATTTTTCATTGTTACCTCAACCCATTGGGCAGGTCCCTTACAGATATGATCAGTCCCATCCTAGGTTATAACTCAACTGAGTATATTGATGAAACTGTACTAGTAATGATGCTCATGTTTTCCTCTGGCAAAGCTCCAATCTGCTATGACTACGCCACCTACATATCAGACAAAATGCATGAGCAATTTATGAACCTATCAAGGGAAAAGGTGTTCAGATACTCCTCCTATATCTACCACCTAATTTTATACTATCAACATGAGAAATTCCCTTTTGGTGTGAAAAGAGTGGATGCACAAGGAAATCCAAGGTCAGTATTGTATTGGGCCTCAGTTTTTCACTGGAGAGCCTATTCTCCATACACTTAATCTGAGTTTATTGAACTTTTCAGCCACCCGGCCATGTCTCTGTTCCTGAGCTCACCTCCTCCAAGACTATCAGATGAGATGCAGAGGATCCTTCAGTTGTCCAAAGTATACATCATTGGGGATTGGTATTTTTACTAAAACTACACTGTTATCAGAATATATGGTTGTGAGTTACCCCCATATAGACTGCCCAAGTATGTGCCCATGGGATTGTTTGCCCTTGAATACTTCAGGCAATTTGGGAATGCTGATGTGAAGAACTTCTCAGGCAAAGGCAAGAAGGCACAGTTGAAAGTGAAAAACCAATTGGGCCACTTTGTCTTGAACAAAAGGGAGGAAGGCTGGCAAGAAGCAAACAGAATGCTAGAAAGCCTGGGCCTGAAGACTAGTTTCCTCTGGAAACCTTATGACCCCAATCACTTTGTAACCTTAAGAAGGGTCAAATATAGGCTGTCCAATTATGACCATGTAAGGTTGCCTCACATAGAACAATATGCAAATTAATCAAAATGGAAGAGAGGCACACTAGAGATACCTGTTACACAAGAACAACTTAATGAAAGAGCAAGAAGAAATCTCCTTAAGATGGCTGACTTGGAACTTCCTGCACAGGTATTCTCTCTTCCAAGCCTTCAAGTAGGAGAAGCTGCCTCATCCTCCACAGCACATCAGGAGGCAGTCAGAACTACAAATCAAGCCTCCAGGAAAGGCAAGCAGAAAGAAATGCAGCAAGAGCAGTCCCTTCAGGAAGAACAGGTACAACAACAGCAACAGGTACAACAGCAAGAAAGGGAGCAACCAGTACAAAAAGAGCAAACAGCAGAGGCCCCGATGGTCACTAAATAGCAGCCAGCACAAATGGTGCCTCCTAGGCAAGAAACAAGGGTTGAAGCTTCAGTCCTCCAAACCCCACAAAGAGAGGACATAAGCAGGAAAAGGGACAAAGAGACTCCCCTCACTACATCAACAACTCAAGGGGAGAAGAGGCAAAGATTAAATCCATTTTCAGAGGAAGAAATGCCAATAGGGCAATCTTCGAGCATGGGCCTACCTAGCATGGAGGCCTCAGCAAGTTCCTTCCAGCAGGAACAAGAGAGGGCAGCAGGAGGAGAAGTTAGCTCCTCAAGCCAACAAAGAGGTGGTGAACAAAGTATCAAGCAGCAGTTCAAGGATATTAAGAAGAGAAATGAACCCATAAGGCTGCAATTATATAATCATTTGTTGAAAATGGCTCCCACCAACCAGCAAAGACTCATGTCTGCTTGTGATGTCCATGAGGGAAAAATGATCATGAGCCATTTCATGCCAGTCGTGCAGCAGCCACAGTCAGCTGTCGATTACATCAGGACCAACCTTGAGGTCCTTGCCAAGGACATCTACCTGATGGATCAAATTGAATTACACAAGTAAACAGGTGAGATGGCGTATGCCTCCTTGGCAGACAAAACATTGGTAAACTACAGGCTAGAAAATAGCCTAAATAATACAACTGCACAACTTGAGTTGGAAAGGGCATCCTCTCAAGAAAAGGACAACAGGATCAAAGCTTTGGAGGACATCATAATAGAGCTTGGACATGATCCTAAGGATGTCAAAGCAGTGCAGGAACTGTTGAAACTAAGGGATGCTGATATGGCAACATTAAGGAAAATGATGAAGATCCCAGCAACTCTTCATCACCAAACTAAAGAAGTTGCCCAGCTGAGACAGGACAAGGATGCAGCAGCTATGCTGGTAACACTATACAAACAGCTCATCCAAACACAGGGAAAGTTGGAAGAATCAGAGGCTGCACTTTAGGCAGCATTGCAGCAAAAAGAGGCAGGACAAACTTCATAGCCTCCTCCAGGAATAGTCAATCTAGAAGAAGTCCCTCAAACCACTGCCCCTCCCATTCAACAGACAGAGCAAGCAGCACCTTCCACCTCAGCACCAACAACAGAGCAGGCTGAAAGCCTTGACATGTAGAAGCTCAGGAATGAAATTCAAGTCTTGGAGGCCCAAATGTCAGAGCTAAATCAAGCCAAAGCAACTTTGGCTAAGCTCAATGAAAAATATGATAAATCCAAGAAAAATATAGCTGAGAGATAAAGAGAGGTAAAGACTCTCAAAAGGAGGATAAATGAGCTAGAAAAAGAGATCACACTTGACAAAGTAACTGCTGAGCTTAAGAAAATCCTATGGGCCAATATTGTCCAATCCATCACAGATCAGTGGGAATACATTGAGGCCATTCATGAGCAAATGGGGCTCATTGGAAAAGCACACAGGGAAATCCAAAGAGCAAGGGCATCTCTTGGCAGTATGCCTGAGGCTACCACCAGAATGATAAATGTGCTTAATTACAGAACAAGCTCTCAGCTGATCAAAATGGGAATTGCCAACAGGACTGAGACCATTTCGATGGTCAAAAGGGTCCTGACACTAAGAAACCTGGTACAGACCTTAGAGAGAAGAAGCCAGGATATGCAAGCATACATTAATAAATTCCAGGACAAGTTCATAGCATTGCAGAACAGAGGGCTTCCTAGCTTGATGGACCCCTCAAGAAGACTACTTTCACATGAAAAATATGCCAAGAGGGTTAACACTTTTGCTACTAACTAGATTTCAGAAAATCCCAGCACATCAGCAGAATCAGGGCCAGCATCAGGACAAACTCTCTTCAAAAGGGTAGAGAGTTTATTCTTTATCATGAATGAAATCAACCAATTGTTTGATGCGCCTCCCAATTTTTATAAATATACAGAGGCAGATGAGACCATAGAGGCAATTTTGAGGCATCAATTGCCCACACAGGAAGGCTGGAATAGTTTGATTCAATTACTGCTAAACCAGAGCCAGTAATTATTTTTTTTCTATTTGAAATATATAAGTTGTCATGCACATGAAAGTTTTGATATGTCAGCATGTATGCAGAGAGAGGCTGAGCCAACTCAGCAAAACTATTCGGCCACCACAACAGCACTGACAGTCACAGGTGATAGGGCTAAAAAGCTACAGGAGGATAGAGCTGCACAGACACGTCATTCATCAGTTATAACAAAGTGCTCAACCAACTCAGTGACCTCCAAAGGTCAAAATCTTCTGACAGAATTAAAGAGCATTCATGATGTATTAAAAGCTACAATAACTTCTTATCTACTATTTCTGTACGAGTTGATGAAGATATTTTATTTCTCAGATGACTCGATGCCTGAGATATTTTGTATGGACACTTCTATATATTCCCCCTCGCATGAGTTTGCAGGGGTTGGATGTTGGATGTAATTGATATCTTTGATAGAGTTCTTTGACTGTAAATTCTCAGAGAAGTAATACAAAGGCGGTGGAATTTTCAAAGCTCTGTGTTGTTTGATGCATTGTGGTGTTTAGCTGAATGTTACAGGATTCCTGAGTATTTCATGGCACAATAAGTTTTCCTTACAACTCTTTGTTTATGTGTTTTATCATATTTTCATATCTCTTTCATGTTTCTGTTCTTTACAGTTAAATGGCAAGGAAAAAGAATAGTTCCAGGAATTAATCACAGATTACCTGAACTCAATCTAAGCTATTATAAGTGTTTTTCTTCAGTTATAGTAATAAAGGTGTAGTTCTTAATTGCTACCATTTCATGCTATATCTTTCACAGTGGTTATTGTTTCAGGAATTCAAGCTTGCTCCTGAGAAATATATCTCTTTCCCACACCTCAGCTTAGTGGAAAATTCTTAACTGCTTTTCACTGGTTGTTCACATTCCACCATCATAATTTCAAGTTTGTTTCATAAAGTATTTAAATGGCCCTGTAATTCCAGCTGCTCAAACTCAAGACTTCAACAACCAGTAGGCCATAGACTCCATTGCCCAATGGACTAACCTTATCTGTAGATTTCCACTTTAAGTACAGAACGACATCCTTCCAACCAAACATAAACCAAAACCCCTACTTCATAACTAGCCTAAAATCTCCACAGAACAGAGACAAACCTTAAAGAGAGAGCCCTCTCTGATTACAGTTGGGCTAGAAGCTGTAATCCAAAGATTGGTTAGTGGTTACCCTGGCCGTATTCCCTTGGGAGTCAAAGGGAACAACCTGGGTGTTAGCATAAATGGCGACTCCACTGGGGACTCTTCAAGATTTTCTAATTGCTATATATCTCCTAAAAGCTACAATTGAACTCTGAATATCAGTCAGGAAGCCTTCAAAACTGTTTCTGTGTAAGCACTAACAACTTTATGGAAGAGCTGCTTCAGTCAATCTTCATACTAGCGTTGAGACATATATAGCCATTTCAAATTCTTATCCAGTCCTTGCAAGATATAAAATTTTCCTAAAAAACTCAAAAATCTAGTTTAGAAACTGGCTCCCAAGAAGAATCCAAGGTACACTAGGGAAAATCCTGACCCAAATCCACCCCCTGTCTTTGAAAATCCTAACACAATCCCTAAATTTGTTAAGAAACAGCAAGGGCCAGATAAGCTTGCTGACTTAAGTCCAGCGGCAGTTCACCCCAACCCCATTTCCACTCCAATTAAGGTTCTTTTTCGGTCCACCCCCAATTCCCCTAGTTCACCATCCACATCTCAAAGCCCCCCTCCCACATCTTCATCCACTGCACATACTCTCTTTACCAACACTCTAGGTTCTGCTATACCTGTTACCCCTGTGGTACCTATTGTTCCTTTTGTCCCAGTTTCCCTTGTCAATCCCCCAAACCCTGTGAATATGGCTATGAGATATGCACCTCTGCAATTACCTGCTAATCCTGCAGCTTTACCTCAGGATTACCAAGCAAAAATCTCATATTTTGACTCCACTAGCCCTTACTCTGCTATTCAACATTCCAAGAGGATGCAGGATCACTTTGAGAACTATGAGATAGATGATGATAGTGTGAGGATGAGAATCTTTGTCCAAAACCTAACAGGTGATGTCCGGACTTGGTTTAGGTCACTTCCTGTAAATACCATCACAACCCCTTATGAGCTTTACCAAGCCTTTACTAACAGATGGGAGAAAAAGAAAGATCCCCTGCATATACTGGGTGAATATGACACAATCAAGAGAGGTCCTCAAGAGACCGTTCTGGAGTATTGTGCCAGATTCAATAATGTATACAATGCAATACCCCAGAATTTAAGACCTCCCCCTGATTTAGCACTATACAAATTCCCTGATGGTTTTGACCCTGACATGGCATATCAATTGAAGGAAAGAGCCCCTCAAACCCTTGAAGATGCACAAAAGGTTGTTGTCACAGTTGAGGCTAACCTAATTGCTAAGAGGAACAGGGCAAGATTGGAAAAAAGAGTCACCTTCAAAGAGGAACCCTCAGCCTTTGACCAGAAATTGGATGCAATACTCACTGGTATGAAGAGGTTGGGCGACAGAGTAGAACCTGTAGAGAGAAAGTCATCATGGGAAGAACCACAAAATAACCCTGTCAGAAACCCAAATTTCAGGAGAAATCAAAACCCCAACATTGGAAAAACCAGTTCTGATCCAGAGATCAGGCCTCCTTTCCAGGAAAACTATGCTGAAACATCCACTTCAGATGAGCAAGTGGATGACACCAACATCCACCTAATGGCCCTTAAGGATGAGCACCAAGTTTTCCTAAGTCAAGAAGATCATGAAGATGATGACATTAAACGATTCCAAACCAAGTCAGGTGAGTCATTTGACTTCAAACAAGGCTATGACACAGCTGTTTATGAAGTTCATAAACAATACAAACTAAGAATTAGGACTGTAAACATAACACAATCTGAAAAAACAAAGGACAGGCTGCAGCCTAAGAGGGCCATAGTCACAGAACCAATTAACACAACTGATCCACTTACAAAGGAAGTAACCATTGAAGAAGTCACTGAACAACTTCCCTCAACACAAAAGCCATTGGCTGCATCATCTTTATAGCCTAATCAAAGTAAAATTCCTCAAGAGATGAATGAAAAACACAAGCCCCAAGATCAAGACAAGGATCAAGAAGAAAACTTACTAAACAAAGAAAACGTGGTCACCCACAACACTAAGATTCAATCTGAAAAACCCTTTGACTTGGAAGCTAAAATTGGCAAACTGAAAATAGCCATCCCTCTTACAGAACTATCCAAGCATGACATTTACAAACAACAGATTAAGAAACCCCTCCAACTCACTCGAAACAAAGACAATGTCAATGTGTTGGATGACACCCCAGAATTTCTGTTCGGTCCAGAGGTTGATGGAAAAACAGCAGGCACAGGGATCTTACCTTTTTATGTTATTTTGCATATCCATGACAAGATACTACACAATGCAATGTTTGAATCAGGTGCCTCTCACAACCTAATGCCAAAATCAGTCATGGAAAGGCTAAATCTAGACATTACTAGACCATATAAGGACCTATTCGCATTTGATTCCAGCCAAGTTAAGTGTCTAGGTTTGATAAAAGACTTGTGTGTATCCCTTGTCCAATATCCAAATAAAACAATCTTAATGGATGTTGTCGTTGCTGATATTCCACCCAAATATGGGATGTTATTGTCAAGATCATGGGGAGCTAAGCTTCAAGGTTCCCTACAATTAGACATGTCATATGCCACAATCACAGTCTTTGGTCAACCCAAGAGACTGTATAGAGAGTCACTCATGAAATAAATGGTCAGCACTGAAGAAAAGCCTCAAAACTTCCCCATATATGTTGTCCATTCTGATATAGATTCATATATTCTTTTCAATGACAATACAGGTCCCACAAATAATGAAGAAACCAAGACACTCAAACAAGATAGGGACTCTAATGAACAAGCTACAACTCTAGAAATAAAGCAGATCCAATCAAGTGATAAGACTGTTCTAAAAGAAAAACCAAATAAAGAACTAGAACTTCAACTAACAATCCCAAACCATAGAGAAGTTATTAAGTCTCCCCTAGAACAAGAGATCCTATGGTTCCTTGAATTTGATGGGTCAGTCAACAAGTTAGGGGCAGGAGCTGGAGTTTGGATACACAACAAACAAAACAACCATGCAGAGGGCCAAGCCTATAGACTGAACTTCAGGTGCACTAACAACATGGCTGAGTATGAGGCTCTCTTACTAGGCCTTAAGTTAGTAAAATCCCTACAAGCCATAAAAGTTTCAATCCTAGGAGACTCAGACCTAGTTATCCAACAAGTAAAAGGCAATTTTGTCATCAATGACAAAATACTGAGGTCTTATAGGTCTGCTGCTGCTGAGTTACTAAAGTCCTTCACTGAATTTCAGATTGCCAAAATTCCTAGAGCCCAGAATCTTCATGCTCATAGTTTGGCCACATTTGCAAGTACTTGCAAGCTACCTTTCGAGCCCCACCACTGTTTCACAGTTGAGATAAAACACAGACCATCTGTCCCAAACAATCTCAAGGACTGGAAGGTGTTTGATGATGATACACAAATAAACAATTTCTTGACTTTACAGGAAGAGTTTTCAGGTCTAAACATTGACACTGAGACAGCAAGTCAACCACAAAGACTTGAGACAGCAAGTCAATCACAAAGACTTGAGACAGCAAGTCAATCACAAAGACTTGAGACAGCAAGTCAATCACAAATACTTGAGACAGCTAGTCAATCACAAAGACTTGAGACAACAAGTCAATCACAAAGACTTGAGACAGCAAGTCAATCACAAATACTTGAGACAGCAAGTCAATCACAAATACTTGAGACAGCAAGTCAATCACAAATACATGGTAAACAGAATAACCAAGCAATATCACCCAAAACAGCTAATCAAATACTACATCCTACAATCTTCAACAAACACAATATACAAGAAATCCAACAAATTAATTGTGAGGAGACAGCTGATGATGAAACTGAAGTGATACAATTAAAGGACAATTTTCTTCCAACAGGCTTAGCTCCTTTAGAAGACATTTTTGACTCCAATGATGTTCCCAACAAACCAAGATTGCAGCCCCTCAATACTGCCATAGAATAATGTAACATTGGGACGGTCAAACAACCCAAAATCATAAAACTGTCTACTGCATTACCCCCTGATCAAAAGCCTAAATACATTGACCTTTTCAAAGAGTTCTAGGATGTCTTTGCATGGAGTTATGAGGATTTAAAATCCTATGACACCTCTGTAATACAACACACTATCCCACTCAAGCCAGATCAAAAGCCCTTTAAACAAAAATTGAGGAGAATCAATCCTATGCTCCTCCCAGCAATGGAACAAGAGGTACAAAAAATGTTTAAGGCAGGCATTATAGCACCAATCAGATTCTCTGATTGGATTTCAAACCTAGTCCCTACAAGAAAGAAAACTGGTGAAATAAGACTCTGTTTTGATCTAAGAAACCTGAATCAAGTGTCCTTAAAAGATAATTACCCCTTACCCAAGATGGATCACATCTTGTAGAGAGTAGTGGGGGCCTCATGAATTTCTTTACTTGATGGATTCTCAGGCTTCAACCAGATCTTAGTTCATCCTGATGATCAGGACAAAACAGCATTTACAACCCCATGGGGAACCTTCAAATATGTTAAAATGCCTTTTGAGCTGAAGAATGCAGGGGCTACATTCCAAAGAGCAATGAATATTTCTTTTTCCAAAGAGATTCATGACTTTATTGTCATTTATTTAGATGACCTCACACCTTTCTCCAAATCTAACCAAGAACATTTGAAACATCTAAGGCAGATATTCATAACTTGTAGGAAATATGGAATTTCCTTAAATCCTAAGAAGTCCCAGTTTGGTTTGGAGGAAGGTAAACTCTTGGGGCACATCATTTCCAAAGATGGCATTAGGATTGATCTAGACAGAATCCAGGCCATCTTACAATGCCTCATCCAAGAAATATAAAGGAATTACAAGCCTTTTTGGGTAAAATCAACATCCTAAGGAGATTTATCCCAAACCTGGCTGAACTAAGCAGATTACTCAATAACATGCTTAAAAAGGATTCAAAAGTAAAATGGACAGTAGAAGCAAATAAAGCTTTTGAAGGTATCAAGTTTGCCCTCACTCAAACCCCAGTCTTAACCAACCCTTAATTTGATAGGGGATTTATCATATTTTCCTTTGCTTCCCAACACACAATTGCTGCCGTTTTACTACAGAAAGATGACCAAGGAAATGAGAAACCCATTGCTTTCTTTAGTAAAGCCCTTAGAGATGCACCCCTCAAGTACCAAATCATGGAAAAGCAAGCATATGCTTTGGTCAAAGCTATTAAGGACTTTAGGATCTACATCCTATACTCCCATGTGATAGCCTATGTACCAAGCCCAATTGTTAAAGACATACTTACTCAAGAGAATTTAGAGGGTAGAAGAGGAAAATGGATTTCCAACATTTTGGAATTTGATATTGAAATAAAACCTACAAAACTGATAAAATGGCAGGGCTTGGCTAAATTAATGTCTGAAACAAATTTCCAAGCCTTGGACATCAACCAATTGGACAGTGAACCGGAGCTGGTGACTCCAAAGATCAAGGTAGCCTTTGAACAATCCCCCTGGTATTCTGATATCTGTTATGTGTTACAAAACCTGTGTGCTCCCCCAGGGCTGTCCAGAACTAAATGTAGGTTCCTAAAAATGAAAGCTTTAAAATTTTGTGTTATGGATGGAAATCTGCTTTGGAAAAACCATGAGGGTATCTTATTAAACTGTTTGATTGAAAATGAGGCTAACAAGATCATGGAAGAATTTCATGTAGGTGATTGTGGTGGACATTTGTATTGGAAGTCCACTGTGGATAAGATACTGAGAGCTGGTTACTATTGGCCCACTGTTTTCCCTGATATCAAGAAATTTACCACTTCATGTCATAAATGTCAAGTGTTTGAAGGAAAGAGACAGTTACTGCCACTGCCTTTAAGGCCTATTGCAACAGAGAGACCATTTCAGCAATGGGGCTTGGATTTCATTGGAGAAATTAATCCCTCATCTTCAGGCCAACATAGATGGATTCTAACAGCTACAGACTACTTCACTAAATGGATTGAGGCAATCCCATGTAGACAAGCAAATGACTCTACTATCATTTAGTTTCTTGAGACCAATATCCTTGCTAGATTTGGATGTCCTGATAAGATAATAACAGACAATGCTGCTGCTTTCAGATCTAAGAAGATGGTCAGCTTCTGCCACAAATTCTACATTACTTTGGGCCATTCCACTGCATATTATCCCCAAGGAAATGGCCTTGCAAAATCGTCAAATAAAAGCCTTGTAAACATGATAAAGAAGGTATTGGAAGAAAACAAAAAGAATTGGCATAAGAAACGTGTGAATGCCTTATGGGCAGATAGACTAACAACCAAGAGATCAATTAGGGTCAGCCCATATGAGTTAGTCTATGGATTAGAAGCCAAATTTCCTTCATCACTAGGGATCTCTATTATGAAACTACTTCAAGAAAGTCAAGCTGAGCCCAATGATATGCAAAAGAGGGTGAATCAAATTATATGTTTACATCAAACTAGAGACCAAGTTTATAACAGAGTTCAAATCTTACAAGAGAAGCTGAAGAAAGCTTTTGACAGAAGGAATAAGGCTGAGGATTTCAACATGGGTGACAAAGTTCTCTAGTGGGATTCAAGAAGAGAAAATAAAGGAAAGCATGGAAAATTTGACTCCCTTTGGAGGGGACCATTTATCATCCAAGCAATGCAAGGAAACAACACTTACTTTCTTAAGAATCTTGATGAAACTGATTTGGATGAAGGTCCTGTGAATGGCAGGATGTTGAAGCACTATTTTGACTACCTTCCATGAATGTAGCATGGCTGCTCCTTGTACATAATTTACTGTGTATAGTGTCATCTTTAAGCATGTGAATAACTTAGTTTCAAGGATCTTGCAGAAGAAAGAAAAGGTTGTAGTTCAACAACTTCTATGGATATGATAGTTTACAATTTTGAGGTTTCAAGTAAGAAAAACTCCAAGGTTTGAAGCAGTATCCAAAGGGCCAAGGCATGCTGACCTGCTGTTCTTGGTCTTTCAAGAAGAAAAACCATCCCCATGTGGAGCCACTGTTGGATACCTATACCAATAGGTTTCATATTTCGTGATTGGAAAATTCAAATGCCAAATATGCTCTGCTTTGCTGATACAAAGATCCCATATTTCCAAGACAAGGCAAGGTGTGTACATGCTTTCATTTTTACTAAATTTTGATGGATGGTCCAACAATCTAATCTGGATCATGCCATGTTTCAATTTTTGTTGTAGAATAGAGAAAGGAGTATGTCCAAACTGTTTAATCTTGGCAGACCAATAGTTAGGCAGAGAAACTAAGGTTTCCAACTACTTAATCTGGGGCCTTGGAAGCAATAAGGGTAGTGTTAGATAGGCAATCAAAAGAAAAAGCCAATGGAAAAGAAAAGGCACATAAGGGTCTGCAAGTCCAAGTGCACCCTCCAAGAAGAAACAAAAAATGCTAGGCAAGTAGATGGGTAGGTAGATGGGGTCGCAGAAGTGATATTCCTTTCAAACTAAATCTTTCTGGTCAATATAAGGAAAACAACACAATGGAGCATGTCTAACTTCCCTTTTTCCTTGCTTTGCACTCATTACTAACATCCCTAAACCAGTTGTGTTTGTGAAAGAATTCAAGGTTTTATGTTGGTTCTTGTTTCCTTTAAGAGCCACATTTCTTGTGAAAAATTCTTTTCATTTTGATCTACTCCCTAAGCTAAGTTGTTTTCAAATAAAATTAGTGATATCACTCCTCTTTCACCTTCTCCCTCCATATTAACCTTTAAATTCTATTATTTAACTCCCTATGTCACCCTTTCCCTACTATTATAACACCATGGTGTATAAACCCTAAGCATTCTATAAATATCCCCCCCTTGGCATTATAGCCATATGATTCACTACCAGGGAATTAAATTGACATATGGTCAGTTTAAAAACCCAAGCCTTACCTCTTCTTCTCCTTCAGAACTCATTTACCTATTCAACCCTTCATTTTGTCTAAGAAACCTTGGAAAAAACCCATTTGCACCCTTAAACCCGCTCAAAAGGCAAAAATATGTTGAAAACCCACTTTTCCACCTTATCCTAAGTTTGGGACCTATGTGCGATTTTATACAAAAATACATTGAAATAACCCAATATCTCAACTTATCCAAAGTTTTGAGCCATGCGCGATTTTGCAAAGAAATTACATGAAAAACCTAGTTTTCCTAAGTTTTTGTGATATGCGCGACTTTATGAAGAAATACATTAGAAAACCATGCAAATTTGCTAATATTCCAAAGTCCCGCCTGGCCACAAATCCCATGGAAAATACATTGTTTATTGCCCGCCCGACACCGTATTGTCTGGACTATTCATCAACCCGTCGACCGTCCGATCGGGCGCTTTTCATCCAACGGCTCACGTGGATATCGGACCGGCCCCAACGTTCGAAAGATAGCGTCCGATATCTGTCAGAGGGTGACGTCAGGCCTCGGCCACGCGTCGCCCCCACAGCATATCGAAGCCCGCTCTGACAACACTTCCGTATCATAAGCGGTGCGATATGATACCGCCTGCGGTCTCCGGTTTCCACTAAACCGCCTGCTAGTGTCACTGCCAGCGTCACTGCTACGTCATCGCCGTGCCCGCGCCCCCGTCTGCCATTGCTCCACTTGTCCGCCACCTCACCACCCCCGTGGACCACTCATAAGCCGCCACGTCACCTGATGTTGTCATGTTGACGTCATCCGACCCTGACCCCACCCGATGACGTCATGCTAACGTCATCCGAAAAAGGCGCCAATGTTCCAAAAATCCATATTTTTGCTAATTTTTCGCGTTTTTTGCACTTTTTGCATAAACTTTTGTTGCGTCTTCTGCATGTATTTTACGTCCAAATTTGCACCAACCTGCTGAATTCGACCTGGAAGACCTTCGGCGTGCCTACCCACCTGCACTTGTGACCCAGACTGTTAGTATACTAGGTATTTATCACTGTTAATCCTTTCTGCGCCTGGTTTTGTCTGCAAATTGACTATCTTCACTTAAAAACACTGAAAAACACATAATTCTCCAGCAAATCCCTTGCGCCCAGTTCCCATTTGAAGTTGGAATCCCAAAATTCATTGGCTAAGCCTTGTTACCAAAGCTTTCTCATAACCTGCATTCTGTTCGCGCAGTCGTGAACAGGGAAACCGAACCTACACCTAAATTACTAAGAAAGAGTATGTTAAAGACAAGTATTTGCCTTCTCAAGTGCTGTGTGCAATATTTCAATTGCTGCCATTGACCCTTCTGCCCTCTGTTTCTCAATTTCACCTCTTCTTCCAAGAAATACTCTTTTCTGTTACTCAGCATAAGTAACACTAATTTACAAACAAAACAGAGTTCTTAAGTAACCATGGATACACCAGCAGCACCTGTGGCCCTCAATATTGCCCCTTTGAATGCCCCTCAGAGAGAATTGGAGTGGCAGGCTTTAACAGATTTGGATTACCAAATCTCTAAGGAATTCCTAGCAGAAAGCAAATTCGACCTCCACCTGCTGAATGAATTAAAGGCCAAATATGTGGCTGGAACAGATATATTGGGCATTTGGGACTCCTTCCTCCCAATCTTCAAGCTTCCTCAGGTCAAGCAATTCCCTGACCTAATTCACCTATGTGCTGAATGTTATGATCCCACTCAGAGAGCTCTACTTGACCCTTCAGGCTCAATTGTTTTCTACATTACCCCTGAGGCCATCAGAGAGATGCTGCAATTCAAGACTGAGAAGAAATTGGTTCCCCTATCTTTTTTTGATCTGATAAATCAAGGAGCTAAGATGTTGACAGATGCTCAGATCACAAAGCTGAACCAACTATTTATTAACTCTGATACTGTGCAGTACCCTCCCATTTTTCATGGTTACCTCAACCCATTGGGCAGGGACCTTGCAGATATGATCAGTCCCATCCTGGGTTATAACTCAACTGAGTATATTGATGAAATTGTACTAGTAATGACGCTCATGTTTTCCCTTGGCAAAGCTCCAATCTTCTATGACTATGCCACCTACATATCAGAAAAAATGCATGAGCAATTTATGAACCTATCAAGGGAAAAGGTGTTCAGATACTCCTCCTATATCTACCACCTAATTTTATACTATCAACATGAGAAATTCCCTTTTGGTGTGAAAAGAGTGGATGCACAAGGAAATCCAAGGTCAGTAGTGTATTGGGCCTCAGTTTTTCACTGCAGAGCCTATTCTCCATACACTTATTGTGAGTTTATAGACCTTTTCATCCACCCGGCCATGTCTCTATTCCTGAGCTCACCTCCTCCAAGACTAACAGATGAGATGCAGAGGATCCTTCAGTTGTCCAAAGTATACAGCATTGGGGATTGGTATTTTTACCAAAACTACACCATTATCAGAATATATGGTTGTGAGTTACCGCCATATAGACTTCCCAAGTATGTGCCCATGAGATTGTTTGCCCTTGAATACTTCAGGCAGTTTGGGAATGCTGATGTGAAGAACTTCTCAGGCAAAGGCAAGAAAGCACAGCTAAAAGTGAAAAACCAATTGGGCCACTCTGTCTTGAACAAAAGGGAGGAAGGCTGGCAAGAAGCAGACAGAATGCTAGAAAGCGTGGGCCTGAAGTCTAGTTTCCTCTAGAAACCTTATGACCCCAATCACTTCGTAACCTTAAGAAGGGTCAAATATAGGCTGTCCAGTTATGACCATGTAAGGTTGCCTCACATAGAACAATATGCAAATCAATCAAAATGGAAGAGAGGCACACTAGGGAAACCTGTTACACAAGAAGAACTTAATGAAAGAGCAAGAAAAAATCTCCTTAAGATGGTTGAATTGGAACTTCCTGCACAGGTATTCTCTCTTCCAAGCCCTCAAGTAGGAGCAACTGCCTCATCCTCCACAGCACATCAGGAGGCAGTTAGAACTACAGATCAAGCCTCCAGCAAAGGCAAGCAGAAAGAAATGCAGCAAGAGCAGCCCCTTCAGGAAGAACATGTACAACAACAGAAACAGGTACAACAGCAAGAAAGGGAACAACCAGTGCAAAAAGAGCAAACAGAAGAGGCCCCAATGGTCAGTAAACAGCATCCAGCACAAATGGTGCCTCCTAGGCAAGAAACAAGGGTTGAAGCTTCAGTCCTCCAAACCCCACAAAGAGAGGACATAAGTAGGAAAAGGGACAGAGAGACTCCCCTCACTACATCAACAACTCAAGGGGAGAAGAGGCAAAGATTAAATCCATTTTCAGAGGAAGAAATGCCAATAGGGCAATCTTCGAGCATGGGACTACCTAGCATGGAGGCCTCAGCAAGTTCCTTCCAGCAGGAACAAGAGAGGGTGGCAGGAGGAGAAGTTAGCTCCTCAAGCCAACAAAGAGGTGGTGAACAAAGTATCAAGCAGCAGTTCAAGGATATTAAGAAGAGAAATGAACCCATAAGGCTGCAATTATATAATCATTTGTTGAAAATGGCTCCCACCAACCCGCAAAGACTCATGTCTGCTTATGATGTCCATGAGGGAAAAATGATCATGAGCCATTTCATGCCAGCCGTGCAGCAGCCACAGTCAGCTGCCGATTACATCAGGACCAACCTTAAGGTCCTTGCCAAGGACATCCACCCGATGGATCAAATTGAATTACACAAGAAAACGGGTGAGATGGTGCATGCCTCCTTGGCAGACAAAACATTGGTAAACTACAGGCTAGAAAATAGCCTAAATAATACAACTGCACAACTTGAGCTGGAAAGGGAATCCTCTCAAGCAAAGGACAACAGGATCAAAGCTTTGGAGGACATCATAATAGAGCTTGGGCATGATCCTAAGGATGTCAAAGCAGTGCATGAACTGTTGAAACTAAGGGATGTTGATATGGCAACATTAAGGAAAATGATCAAGATCCCAGCAACTCTTCATCCCCAAACTGAAGAAGTTGCCCAGCTGAGACAGGACAAGGATGCAGTAGCTACACTGGTAACACTATACAAACAGCTCATCCAAACACAGGGAAAGTTGGAAGAATCAGAGGCTGCACTTCAGGCAACATTGCAGCAAAAAGAGGCAGGACAAACTTCACAGCCTCCTCTAGGAATATTCAATCTGGAAGAAGTCCCTCAAACCACTGCCCCTCCCATTCAGCAGATAGAGCAAGTAGCACCTTCCACCTCAGCACCAACAATAGAGTAGGCTGAAAGCCTTGACATGCAGAAGCTCAGGAATGAAATTCAAGTCTTGGAGGCCCAAATGTCAGAGCTAAATCAAGCCAAAGAAACTTTTGCTAAGCTCAATGAAAAATATGATAAATCCAAGAAAAATATAGCTGAGAGAGAAAGAGAGGTAAAGACTCTCAAAAGGAGGATAAATGAGCTAGAAAAAGAGCTCACACTTGACAAAGTAACTGTTGAGCGCAAGAAAATCCTATGGGCCAATATTGGCCAATCCATCACAGACCAGTGGGAATACATTGAGGCCATTCATGAGAAAATGGGGCTCATTGGAAAAGCACACAGGGAAATCCAAAGAGCAAGGGCATCTCTTGGCAGTATGCCTGAGGCTGCCACCAGAATGATAAATGTGCTTAATTACAGAACAAGCTCTCAGCTGATCAAAATGGGAATTTCCAACAGGACTGAGACCATTTCGATGGTCAAAAGGGTCCTGACACTAAGAAACCTGGTACAGACCTTAGAGAGAAGAAGCCGGGATATGCAGGCAGACATTAATAAATTCCAGGACAAGTTCATAGCATTGCAGAACATAGGTCTTCCTAGCTTGATGGACCCCTTAGGAAGACTACTTTCACATGAAAAATATGCCAAGAGGGTTAACACTTTTGCTACTAACCAGATTTTAGAAAAGCCCAGCACATCAGCAGAATCA
The DNA here is from genome assembly GCA_000404065.3 of Pinus taeda. Taxonomy (NCBI): domain Eukaryota; kingdom Viridiplantae; phylum Streptophyta; class Pinopsida; order Pinales; family Pinaceae; genus Pinus; species Pinus taeda. The sequence goes on from APFE030094980.1 coordinate 103,562, forward strand.
GGGCGAGCATCAGGACAGACTCTCTTCAACAGGGTAGAGAGTTTATTCTTTATCATGAATGAAATCAACCACTTGTTTGATGCGCCTCCCAATTTTTATAAATATACAGAGGCAGATGAGACCATAGAGGCAATTTTGAGGCATCAATTGCCCACACAGGAAGTATGGAATAGTTTGATTCAATTACTGCTAAACCAGAGCCAGTAATTATGTTTTTTCCATTTGAAATATATAAGTTGTCATGCACAGGAAAGTTTTGATATGTCAGCATGTATGCAGAGAGAGGCTGAGCTAACTCAGCAAAACTATTCGGCTACCACAGCAGCATTGACAGTCACAGGTGACAGGGCTGAAAAGCTACAGGAGGACAGAGCTACACAGACACGTCATTCATCAGTTATAACAAAGCGCTCAACCGACTTAGTGATCTCCAAAGGTCGAAATGTTCTGACAGAATTAAAGAGCATTCATGATGTATTAAAAGCTACAATAACTTCTTATCTACTATTTCTGTACGAGTTGATGAAGATATTTTATTTCTCAGATGACTCGATGCCTGAGATATTTTGTATGAACACTTCTATATATTCCCCCTCGCATGAGTTTGCAGGGGTTGGATGTTGGATGTAATTGATATCTTTGATAGAGTTCTTTGACTGTAAATTCTCAGAGAAGTAATACAAAGGCGGTGGAATTTCCAAAGCTCTATGTTGTTTGATGCATTGTGGTGTTTAGCTGAATGTTACAGGATTCCTGAGTATTTCATGGCACAATAAGTTTTCCTTACAACTCTTTGTTTATGTGTTTTATCATCTTTTCATATCTATTTCATGTTTCTGTTCTTTACAGTTAAATGGCAAGGAAAAAGAATAGTTCCAGGAATTAATCACAGATTACCCTGAACTCAATCTAAGCTATTATAAGTGTTTTTCTTCTGTTATAGTAATAAAGGTGTAATTCTTAATTGCTACCATTTCATGCTATATCTTTCATAGTGGTTATTGTTTCAAGAATTCAAGCTTGCTCCTGAGAAATATATCTCTTTCCCACACCTCAACTTAGTGGAAAATTCTTAACTTCTTTTCACTGGTTGTTCACATTCCACCATCATAATTTCAAGTTTGTTTCATAAAGTATTTAAATGGCCCTGTAATTCTAGCTGCTCAAACTCAAGACTTCAACAACCAGTAGGCCACATAGTCCATTTCCCAATGGACTAACCTTATCTCTAGATTTCCACTTTAAGTACAGAAAGACATCCTTCCAACCAAACATAAACCAAAACCCCTACTTCATAACTAGCCTAAAATCTCCACAGAATAGAGACAAACCTTAAAGAGAGAGCCCTCTCTGATTACAGTTGGGCTAGAAGCTGTAATCCAAAGATTGGTTAGTGGTTACCTCGGCTGTATTCCCTTGGGAGTCAAAGGGAACAACCTGGGTGTTAACACAAAGTTAGGAAATTTTTGATTTGTATGTCATTTTCAAACACCTGCCAGTTCTTTACATTATCTGGTACTGCAGGCCTATGCTTTATTTCAGCAGTAAATGGGTGATTAGGCTTGAATGGCAATTTGCAAGTGCTTGCAAAAGTTGCAAGACTATGGGCATGCAGGTTTTGATTTCTTGGAATCTTGGTCAGTTGGGTTTCAAGAAAGGTGTCAAGGATTTCCATTGTGGCAGCTCTGTATGACCTCAGCCTAAGATCATTTGTAATGAAGTTACCCTTTATTTGTTGAATAATGAGGTCAGAGTCTCCCAAGATTGATATTCGGGGTGAACCCAAGTTTTTTATCACTTTGATTCCTAAAAGGAGGGCTTCATACTCGGCCATGTTGTGGGTGCACCTAAAATTTAATCTGAATGCATGTCCCTCACCATGGTCATCCTTTACATTATGAATCCAGACCCCTGCCCCTACTCCTAGCTTATTGACAGATCCATCAAACTCTAGATACCATAGGTCTTCTTGATTTGTACTAGTATTAGGAGTCCTTTCCATTTGCTCAGTAGGGGCAACTGGATTTACAACGTCATAGGGTAGCTTATGTGTGACTATTGACTTACTTTCTTCCAAGATTTCTTCAATTTGAACTGTGGATTATTTGTCTAGGAATTTGTCCTGACTCAAAGTCATCATTTTTACATCAGCTTGGGTTTGAATTTCAGTGTTGTATAAGATGAAAGAGTCCATGTCTGAATGTATGGAATATATGGGAAAGTTTTGGGGTCTTTCTTGAGTACTAACTACATACTTCATCAAAGTTTCTTGGTATATCCTTTTAGGTTAGCCAAAGACTGAGATTGTGGCAAAAGACATGTCGAGTTGCAAAGATCCTTGTATCTTAGCACCCCAGGACCTGGATAACAGCATTCCATATTTTGGTGGAATGTCAGCTACCACCACATCCATGAGAATTGTCTTGGCTGGATATTGGAGTAATGATACACATAGATCCTTGATTAATCCTAGACACCGGACTTGACTGGAATCAAAGGAAAACAAGTCTTTGTATGGCCTTGTGATGTCTAGGTCCAACTTCTCCATGAAAGGTTTGGGCATCAGATTATGTGAAGCTCCTGAATCAAACATTGCATTGTGAAGCACTTTGTCATGAATGTTTAGACTCACATAAAAGGGAGGGACTCCTCCATCTACTATTTTACCATTTGCTTCAAGGCCAAATATAAGTTCTGGTTGTTCATCAAGGATGTTCATTGAGTCTTTGTTTTCTGAAAGTTGTAATGATCTGTTGATTTGTTCCCTAAACACTTGATACCTAGCCAATTCAGATAATGGGATGGACACTTTTAGCCAGCCTATTTCAGCTTCCATATTAAAGGGTTTTTCTTTTTCGGTTTTGATGTTTTGGGCAACAAGGTTATGCCTTTGAACTGAGTTATTGATAACTGCTTCTGTTACTGGAATGTCATGCTGAACTAGGGTTGTTGGCTGACCATCTTACAAATGTTCTTCTTCCACTTTTCTGAGTGGAGGATCAGCTATAGGGTGCTCCTTTGATTCATCCTTCTCTGAGACATCTTCTATTGTGGGGCTCTTTGGATTGGGAGTCGGTTTGGGGATGATTGGTACATGAGAGTCCTTGAGTTTAGTTTTGGTAGGTTGCTTGATTGTCTTTTTCTTAGGATCATCAGGAATGTCTATTCTTCTACTTCTCAAGTTGTATTGCTTATGGACTTCATACACAGCTATTTCATATCCTTGCTTAAAATCAAAGGATTCCCCTGATTTCATTTGGCATTGACCAAGAGTATGAGCCTCTTGGTCTTCTTGAGTTAGGAAAATTGGTTGGCCACTGTTGAGACTCATTAAATTAGTGTGTGGGTCCTCTGTTGGTTCGTTAGATGTGGAAGCCTCTGCATAGTTTTCTTGGAAGGGAGGCCTTATGTTTTGGTCTGGACCAACCTTTCCTACATTGGGGTTTTGATTTTTTCTAAAGTTTAATTTCTTGCATTGTTGTTTGGTTGGTTGTCCCAAGAATACTTCCTTTCAATAGTTTCCACTTTGTCTCCTAACCTGTCCATGCCTTTAATAATTGCATCAAGTTTTTGTTCAAAGGCAGAGGGTTCCTCTTTGAAAGTTGTTCTTCTTTCAGTCCTAGCTCGATTTCGTTTGGAAATTAGATTAGCTTCAACACTCATAGCTATGCTCTGCATATCTTCAAGGCTAGGAGGAGCTCTCTCCCTGAGCTGGTAAGCCATGTCTGAGTCAAAACCATCAGGGAATTTAATTAATGCCAAGTCTGGTGGTGGTCTAAGATTTATTGGAATAGCAAGGTATGTATTATTGAATCTGGCACAATAATCTTGGACAGTCTCTTATGGGCCTCTTTTTAAATTCTCATATTCTGTTAAGATGTGTAAAGGATCCTTTTTCTTCTCCCACCTATTTAGGAAATTTTGATATAGGGCATCTGGGTTGGCTATTGTGTTTGGGGGCAGTGACCTAAACCATGCCCTCACATCACCAGTTAAGCTCTGGACAAAAAGTTTCATCCTAACATCATTATCATCAATCTCATAGTTTTCGAAATAATCTGTCATTCTCTTGGTATGTTGTTGAGTAGTGTAAGTGCCTGTACTATCAAAATAGGTAATTTTTCCCTGATAATCCTGTGGCATAGCCCCTGGGTTGGCAAGCAACTGTAGGGGAGCATATCTATTTGCCATGTTGGCAGGAAAAGGTGGGACAACTGGAAGCACAGGGGTATGGGCTGAGATAAGTGCTGTGCATGGAGTGGTAAAAAAGAGAGTTTGGAGTAATGAAGGTGTACTGGAAGAAGCTATAGTAGTGGGAATGAGGGTTTGAGGATTAGCTGTGGTAGGTTTAGTTTGAATAGGTTTCTGTTGGGCTAGTTCAAGGTTTGAATCAACAGAACTCTCTTGATTTTTTGATTTCCTAAGGCTCTTAGCAATCAGATTTGGATTGTCAAAAATAGCTGGAGGATTTGGGTCAGGGTTTGACCTGGTGTGTCTAGTTTTCTTCTTTGGAGCCAGCTTCTAATTATGTTTTGGTATTTTTATAGGAATTCTTGGGAGATACAAGTTTTGACAGTAGTTTTAAAGGAAGCTACTAGAATGTAGGAGAATTTGAGGCTTTCATTCAGGGAGGTTTGAAACAAGGATAGCCTAACAAATCTTTGAGGTAGCTGCCTAGAGACTAAAAACTAAACTAGAGTTGGAGTGAAGTAGTTTTTATCTACCTTTGTGATTGCATAGCAAGGATAATTTCAAAGGCTGCCTGGCTAGCTTCAGACTTCATCTGTAGCTTTAGAGTTTAGATAATAGTAGTAGACATTCATTAGTCCCCAGAGGAGTCACCAATGATGTTATCACTCAGGTTGTTCACCAAAACTTGTTAAGAAAATGGAATACGGGTGAGGTAACCACTAACCAGTCTTTCAGATGCAATTTGTAGCCAAACTGCATCCATAGAGGGCTCTCTCTATATGTTTTAACTTTGTTTGTTCTAAGTTTTATGCTAGTTGTGTTGTGCAGAGTTGTGCATTTAAATAGGTTTGGATGGTGATTTCAAGCAGAGGTAGGATGTAGGTGTGATAGGTTTAATTCCATTGGGCAATGGAGTCTATGGCAGTGGACTATTGAGTGTGTTTTTGAGATGAAAGACAATACTACAAAGCAAGATAATCAGTTTGGAACAATATCAAAGCCAGTGATGGATGGGATGTAGGCCAAGGGGTAAAGGGCAGTCAAGGATCCCTTATCCCAGTGGCAGAGGGAGGATGCTTGAAAACTTTCAAGGAGTAGTGAAGAATTCCTTGAGAATGTTCAAAATGAGAGAATTAGCAGAGATAGAAGCATTTAAGAATTTCTATTTGAACTAATTGTGAGGAAAACATAGACAACAACAAGAATTGAACACAGAGTGTATTTAAACAAGTTCTGGGCTATTCTTTTTCCCTGTTGTTAAGATTATGAAACATATATGATACTTGCAAACATAGAAAAGACCAAACATAGTTAGAATAACGTATTGAGCCAAAGAAAGACACAAGAATTATGTAGCAGAGTCCAACATCATCACATCCACAGTCAGAAGATCGAACAACAATGCATTTCAACGCCCTTTGTATTAATCAATATCTGAGTTACAGCACAATTCAAATGGGAGAATCACCAACCCCGAGTACATTCTTTGGGGGGTTACTTATACAAAAAGAGAGTCTACAAAATATCTCAGTGGTAAGATAAGGAGTAATAACTTCCTTCAGCTACTTTCTCAGAGAAACAAAGGCAAAAATGAAGGCAGGAGTTATTGCAGCTATGCTGGTGGGTTTACTCACAAGATATTTTAGACATTTTCACCCTAGAATTCGGCTGGCAGTTATGTCTTTCCTTTGCTTTCCCGCATTGCTGTCCTGATCTAGTACTTGCTCTGGATTCATCTTTAATGTGTCCTGATCCTGGCCTGAGCTCCTTCATTTACCTCTACCATGTGTCTTGCCCCTTGACCAGCTGTACAGGCAAAAAGGATCCAGATTTACTTAGGCAAAACTTCTAGCATACTTTGCCACCAGTGTTCTATGGGCAATTGGTATCTTTATATCGTTATTAGTATCTCATCAGCTTCAGTATATCTGTAAAAATTGGGCTTGAACTCAAACATATGATCTATTTCATGTTCTATGAAAAATAATCCTTCCAATTTGTCATCCAAGCTTTTTCCAGAAGGAGGTCCTGTGTTTTCTGAGCTTCTGGACGATGCAGTGGTCTGATTTGTCACATACATGTTCACCCGATGAGCATATTACTGATGAGATAACAGCTTTTGATTGCTTGTTACTATACTGGGTAAACTCCTTTGCCGCAAGCTTGTTAATTTCTCTGTGAAGGTATTAATATCCATCTGCATCTCTTGACACCTTCTTTCTAGAGTCTGTATAAGAGTCCTCATCGTTAGCACCTTCTTTATTGTCAAAATGGTGCCTGTCTGTCATTGATTTCTAAAGCTGCCAATTGTTCCTTGGGGTTGGTGTTAAAAAAATGGATAAGTGCATTGGCCTGATCAGGCATATTTCCTAATGATGCCCAGGCCCTTTGTATTTGTTCTTGTGCCCTGTCTGTTAATTCCATTTTCTCATACATTGTCTGAATTGACCTCCATTGGTCAGTAATGGACTGACCAATCTTAGTCCACAAAATAATTTTAATATCTGCCAGAGGTTTATGTAAGGTGAGATCCTTTTACAATGTTTTCACCTTGTTCTCCAGGGCCTTCACTTCTCTATTCTTCTCTGCTACTGTCGTTTTTGATTTGTCATAGCTCACTTCTAGCTTGGCTAGTTTTTCTTTTGTCTCTCTGAGCTTTAACATTTGAGCTTCTAGCTCTTTCACTACCTTCATCATTTCCTCCATTTTCATGCTGGTCTCAGGCTCTCTTGTTGTTGTTGTTGTAGCATCTGTGGTCCCAGTACCTATTGTCACTGGTGGTTCAGTGGGATGAATTGCTGCTGTGTTTGTGGGGGAAGCAGAGACAATTTTTGGAGCTGTTTGGGGTAGCTGGGAGGTTGACTCTCCATGCTTAGTTTGCAATGGTTTCTCCAGCTCTTGCTCTGTCTGTATCAGTCTTTGGTTTATTCTCATTAATAGATCCAAGACATCCTCTTCTGCCTTTTCTTGTGCTAGCTCTGCTGTTTGGTGATACATGGTTACAGGCAGCTTCAACTACTTTATGAGGGCAGCAATATCCTCCTCCTTCTTTTTTATCAATGCCTTGGTGGCCTTGGCATCCTTGGGATCATGTCCCAACTCAACAATTATTTCCTCCAGAGTCTTTATGAGGTTGTCTTTGGCTAGAGAAGAGATCTTCTCTAAGTCCAATTGAGCAGATGTGTTACTCAGTGACTCTTTCAATTGGTGGGCCAACATTACGTTTTATGCCAGTGTGGCATAGACCATTTCACCTGCTTTCTTGTGTAATTCGATTTGATCCATTGGGTGAATGTCCTTGGGAAGGACCTCTAAATTGGTCCTTATGTAGTCAGCTACAGACTGGGGCTGCTGAAATTTGGCCTTGAAATGACTGAAAATCATTTTTTCCTCCTTCATGTCATAGGCTGCCATTAGTCTATGTTGTTTGGAGGGTGTCATCTTAAGAAACTGGTCATACAATTGAATCCTTAATGACTCATTCTGAGCCTTAATCTCCTTGAATGACTGCTTGATTTCTAATGGTTTCTTTGCTTGTGACCTTGAGGAGGAGACTTCCATTCCATGTTGTCTCCCCCCTTCTTGTCTGTGAGAGCTAGTAGAATTCTGTTGGCTAACAGCTCTATCTCCTCTTGGGCTTTCAGTAATGTCTTCCACAGTGTCCTCTTCAGGAGGATCTACTCTTTTCCTCTTGGCCTCTTGTTGACCTGTTGACCCACTTGCATGTGTGGTCTCTTCTCGGTCCCTTTCCTTGCTTTTCTCCTCAGGAAGAGGAGTCTGCAATGCTGGTACCTATGGTGCTTGTGTTTGTAATGAAGGGGCTTGCCCTTGGTTGTGTTCCTTTGAAGTAGCAGGCTGCTCTTCGATGATTTCTTGTTCTGGCACTACCAACTCCTTGCCCTTTGTTGTCCCTGTTACTGGTGTAGTCCTTTCTTGGGCAACCTGTTGTGCAGTTGTGGCAGTTGATGAGCTCTCCCCAGTTGGCTATGGCTTTTTGAGAGACACCTTCCCAAAAGATTCCAAGTCAAGAGTTTTTTCCAAATCTTTCATGGTTTGTTCCATTTTTTCTTCTTCAGTTAACTCTTCAACTAGGTTACCCTCCAACTAGTCATCTTGGTTGGCATATTTTTCTATGTCAGGGATGCAACAGTGTTCATAGGATGCTAGCCTATATTTTATCCTTCTTGCGTTGATGAAGCCATATGGGTCGTAGGCTACCCACCAAAAGCTTCTATTGAGTCTATATGTTTGACCCAATAGCTCATCAGCATCCTTCCATCCCTCTTTCTTATTCATAACAAAGGGGCCTAATTGGTCTCTGAGTTTCAATTGGGCCTTTTTCTTTGTGCTATGGAAGTAGCTCAGATTTGAGTTGATGAATTGCCTGAAATATTCCAAGGCAAAGAGTCTCATTGGCACATATCTGGGCAGCTTGTAGGGGCACAACTCACAGCCATATATTCTGAGAATAGTGTGATTCTGGTAGAAATACCAGTCACCTATTCTATAGTTCTTGGAGAGCTGTAGTATCCTTTTCATATCATGTGTCAGTCTGGGAGGAGGAGTTCCCATCAAGAGGCAAGAGACAGGGTACACAAATAGATCAATAAAATCACAATAAGAGTAGGGAGAGGTGCGTATATCATGAAAGATTGGAGTCCAAAAAATAACAGACCTCCTCTCCCCTTTTTGGTCCAATTTTCTAATGGGGAATTGGAAGATATCTGGCTGGAAATATAAAAATAGACGATATATATAGGAAGAATATTTGAAGATTCCCTCTCTGTCCAGCCTCAACAATTGGTCATGCATTTTATTGGCAATAAACTTGGCATAATTGTACCTGACAGCAGGGGGCTGCCTTGGGGTAAAAATAGACAGCATAGCTAGTATGGTTTCATCAATGTGCTCATTTGTCTTGAACCCCAACACAAAAGATATCATATCAACCACTAACCTACCCATTTCAGTGAAGGAGGCATAATGAAAAGGAGGTGGGTGCTGGGGCTGGCTATCTGCCCTCATGAATACTTTGGCAATTCTGGCTATTTCTGTGTTGGAGAGTTTGGGACCTTCATCCAGCAAGTACTTCATCGAAAGAGGAAATTGGTTGTGTGTTGGCTTAAAGTTTAGCATCTAGTTGATAGAGTCAGGAGTGATATAGAAAATAGTAGTCCCAGATGGACTTTTAAGGGCTCTATTTGTTGGCTCATAGTTCTCAAAACAGAGGTGGATGATCTCAGGGAACATGTTCACAGAGGGGAGGTAATATCTGGGCAATTTTGATTCCCAAATACCACATACATCCTCTTGATTCAACTAACTATTTCTGAGCTCACAGACTGCTTGAAGATGGTTTTGGAAACCTTCAAGGTCTTGGATTAGGTAATCTCTATGAGCCAAGGGCAAATGCTCTAACTCTTTGTGGGGTGCATTGAGGGGGGTGATGTTTAAGGCCACTATACCTTCCATGGCTTAGCTATATTGCTTTTAAAATTGGAATTTCTAGCTTTGTGCAGGCAAAAAATGAGCAGGAGGATGGCTTCAAAGATTTCCCTGGGATTTTCATAGTTGGAACTAGTTTGTTGACTTGAATTGGGTTATGTGGAGCGATATCAGTTGGAGAAGCAGGAGCAGTGGGCTTTTTTAGCATAGTGGACTTGAATTGTGGGCAAAAGATGGCCTGGGAGGTTCTTTGGGGAGTCTATAGGGCCGGATGAGCTCAGTTTCAGATGATTGTATGGATTTTTAGTGAATTTGGCACCTCATAGGCTTATGGAAGATTTGTGGGCAGCAACATAGTGTTTTCTCCTTTAAATTGTGGGTGTTGGTGCTAAATTTACAGAGAAACTAACGGAAAATAGGGTTGAGAGTGAATTCATAGTAAATACCTGTATTCCTGGTGAAATGGGTGACTTGCAGGCAACTAGGTGGGTCGAGGGGCTGAGCTGGGAACTGTGCTTGCTAGTTGGTAGATTTGAACGGTTGAAAATGGTGTTTTCGACATAATTTGCATTTACAGGTGCACAGAGAAAACAAACAGCAAATGGTAAAAAACATTACATTTACCCTTTTTACCCACAAATTTTGACTTTGGTGTGTTATGGGCACTTTTTTGGGATGATGTTAGCATGACGTCATTTTGTCGTTTAGTGGGTACGGATGCTGACATGGCATATGACGTGGCGAGTGTCGTGGTGGATGACGTGGTGGATGAAATCATTAGGTGACATAACCATGACGTCAGCAGGGAGGGGGCAAGTGGTAAGCGTTAATATCACACCACTTTTTGGGGAAAGTGGTTTCAGGGGAGGGGGCTCCGAACACACTGAGCGCTTGACAGGCATCCTCGGTACGACGGAAATACCGCCCATCCCTTGGATGTTGTTCTTTGGCGGGTTGGGGCTTACGAAATCACTGACTAGCATCGGATCTGGGAGCAACGATCGGACGACTGATGAGTGATTGAGCTGGCGGGTCTTTAACGGTGGCGGACCCACGTTAATTTTTTATGTTTTGTAATGTTTTCCTGTGTATTTGCAGACTTAGGCAAAGTGGGTTTTTTCGGGCAAAAATTGTGGGTTTAGGCTATTTATTTAGCCAAAGGCTATATAAATCCCGATGGGTGTGTGGAGGGTTTCTATTGGCCCCTGGTGGACCAATGGCTCCCTAAAAAATGTAAAATATGGCTATAGTTAGCCCAGGGTGGGGGTACTTATTTTTTTGGGGGTTTTCTATGTATTTATATACTAAGGAGGGGGAAGCTATTCATAGGAGTTATATAATAAGGTTACTAGGTTAATATGATTGTGGGGGATGGGTTTGTATGGCTTAGGCTAAGTTTTATAAAGTGAAAACTTAGGCCAAGGGGAGAGGTAAGAATGACCAATGGTGGAGCTTTAGGAAACTTTGGCAAGATAAAATAAAGACTTTTTACGCAAGAAATGCGGCTTGTTTTGCCTAGGTAAAACATCTTCTTACTTAGTTTTGCCATGGAATGAAGTAGGCTAGAGGGGCTAAAGGTAATGAGCAGATCTCTTTACCCTTTGGGGGAGTGTTAGTAGATGTTTCTTTGGGAAGATGAGGAGGGAAGTTAGTCATGCTTCATTTGATCTGTAGCCACCTTGCCATGGTACCCCATGATTTTATGAGATCGAAAGTCATTCTAAAGAGCAAATTGCTCACAAACCATGCCTTTGTACCTTGAAAATTGCCTACCCAACCTAGTATACCTAGCATTTTTTCTTCCTTCTCATTGGGTGCACTTGAACTGGAAAACCCTGATCCTTCTCTTTTCTTTTGGCTGCCCTACTGTATAAGTCTACCCTTATTTCTTCCAGGGCTCAGATTAAGTTTTTGAGACCCTTTGCTTCTCTGCCTAACTATTGGCCTGCCAGGTTTTAAACTGTTTGTGCAGACCTCCATTCTTTATTCTTAGACAAGTGAAATTCAAACATGATCTACCTAGGATTAAGCTGTCTGCTTAATCATCAATTGTGGCACAAGCTAACCATATATGCAATGTGAAAATTGATAAACATATGGAACCTTTGCAGTATAAAAAGGATGAACATATTTGGCACTTCCCCAGTCAATCATGAAAAATGAAACCTATTGGTATAGGGAGCTAACAGTTTCATCCCACTTAGTCAAATAATCAGTGCACACAATAATGTACTATTTTTGCCTTGAAGGAAGTTTGATAGGCCTAATGAAGTCCATGCCCCACTTGTCTAATGGTTCGAAAGTCACTTGAGGTTGTAGGGGCATTTCATCTCTTGGAGTAGACTTTCCCATCCTCTGTCACCAATCACACTGACTAATGTACTTTTTCACATCTTGATGAAGAGTGGGCCAATAATAGCCCACTTGTAACACATTGAATGCTATCTTCTTTGCTGAAAAGTGACCTCCACAAGGCCTAGCATGACAATTCAGAAGGATGTCAAAAAATTCCTCTTCCCTCACACACGTTCTCAAGATTTGATCTGGGCCAAGTTTCAAAAGATTGCCCCCAATCCAAGTGAAGGGGGCTCTTTTCCTGACTATCTTTCTCTTTTCTTTGGAGGGCAAGTTTGGTGGGAAATGTGCTAATACCAAATAGTTTTCTATATCAACAAACCATGGGGAGAGAATTGAAATAGAAAACTAATGCTCATCTGGTAACTAGTCATCCACCATTCGTTCTTCACCTGTAGGCAGATTCATCCTAGATAGAAAGTTTGCAACAACGTTTTCCTTACCAAGCTTATCAACAATAGTTAGATAAAATCGTTGCAATAAAGGCAACCATCTTATAATTCTAGCATCACATCTGGTTTGTTCATTAAATATTTGATTGTAGCATGGTCCGTATGCACAAATGTTTGGTAGTTTGTAATGTAATTCCTAAATTTGTTTAATGAATGCACAACAGCCAAGAGTTCCTTTTCAGTCACAGTATAATTTAGCTAAGCCTTTGAAAAGTGCTTATTGATAAAATAGATGGCATAGGGAAATTTCTCCTCTACTTGACCTAAGGCTGCTGCTATGGCTTTGTGTGAGGCAGCAACATGAATATGAAAAGGGAGGGCCCAGTTTGGGCCTCAAAGAATTGGTGGAGTGGTTAACTTACCCTTTAAAATGTCTAAGGCCTCTTGACAAATTTTTCACCATATAAAATCTGAATCTTTGGCCAACAACCAAAATAAAAGAGAGGCCAACTTTCTGAAGTCCTTTATGAACCTTCGGTAGTATTCAACTAACCCTAAGAAACTCCTAACATCCCTCTGCTTTTGCAGAGGTGGGACCCTTTGGATGATTGCTATTTTGTTTGGGTCCACCTGCATTCCTTGCTGAGATATTGAATGACCTAGCACGGTCCCTTCAGTCATTAAGAATTCACACTTGTTTGGACTGATAGAAAGGTTTATTTTAATGCATTTGTGCAATAATTTTCCTAGGTTAGTTAGGGCTTCTTGAAAATCACAGCCATATGGTGTAAAATCATCCATATAAATTTCCACCGTATCATGTACTAATTCGGTGAAAATACTCAAGACTGCTCTCTGGAAAGTGGCAAGAGCATTGAATAGGCCAAAAGGAAGGACCCTATAGGAAAAAGTACCCCAAGGATAGGTGAATGTGGTCTTATCTTGGTCTTCTGGGCATATTTGGATTTGGTTGTACCCACTGAATCCATCTAGGAAGGAAAAAAACTTCTTCCCTGCCAGGCCATTTAGCACTTGGTCAATGAAGGGTAGGGGAAAATGATCCTTCTTTGTGTCTTTGTTCAACTCCCTGTAATTAACACAAATCCTCCACTTACCATTTTTCTTGGGAACTAACACTAAAGTAGAGACCCGCTCATTGATGGAGATAGGGTAAATGAATCCTGCATCTAGCAATTTTTTCAGTTCTTCTTTGACTATATCTTTAAGAGCTGGATTCATCCTCCTTTGTGGTTGTCGGACCGGCTTGCAACCTTCTTTGATGTATATGTGGTGAGTACACACTGAGGGGTACACTCCCTTCATTTCCTTGTAACTCCAAGCGAAGGCTTCTAGGTTTTCTCTCAACATGTTGCATAGCTTTTCCTCTTCGAGAGCAGAAAGAGATGGATTAATTTTCAATTTTTTCTCTCGGCCAAATTCTATGTTTTTGACACAAAGTGGGTTTGAATCGGCCAATCAGAAGTCAATTGGATGATTGTTTGTTTGTTTCCCTTACTTCTTCTTCTAATGGTAATGAACTAGGAGTTGGACTTTAGAGCAGGTGTTCAATTATGTCATCCTCATCTTGTTGTCCTCCTCTTATAGTTGCTTCCTAAGCATAAAGTTGGGTGAAATAAACCTCATTTTCTTCCTCCTCCTCCAACCATAAAGGTAAATCATGCTCTAGAGAAGGTTGAGCAGGAGGGTATAGGACTAACTATTTGGACATATATCTCTTCTTGATGGTCATATTCCTAGCCTTGCAGCTAATGTAAGCATCGGTTGTGGCCAACCATGGCCTCCCAAGGATGAGAAGGTAACCAGTAAGCTTAGCCTTAGGCTGGAGAACTAGAAAATATGTAGGGTACTACCAAGAGTCAATGGAGACCATCACATCCTCCATAATTCCCTTAGGGGTGACTGTGGAATGGTTAACAAGTTGCAGAATTGTTGTGGTCTTCCTCAATGACCCTTGGAGGTTGAGCTTGAGCATGGTTTCCTTGGTCATCACATTAATGGAAACCCCAATATCGATCAGAGTGTGTGGGACGATGGTGCCATTGATGTGCACATCTACTACAGGGCTTCTAGGGTCCAAATATTTTGGACATATTACCTGCCCCAGCATTAAGTCGCTTACCTGCCCAATGACATTAATTGTAGGGGCATCCTTTTTTCTTCTTCTAGGATGCTTGAAGAATTTCTCCTTAATCAACTTATTATAAATGGGAACATCTTTTATTGATTGGAGAAGGGGGATCTTTACACATAGATTTTTCAATTCTCCTAGAAGTTCAGTTTCTTCCAGGGTAGGATGGAGTGGTTGGGCTAATCTCTTGGGAAAGGGTGGATTTAATTTAAGGTTGCTTTTTTCTCTTTCTTCCTAAAACTCCCAATATGGAGAGGGAGGTTGGTTATTTGGGAGAATTCTCCCGGATCTTAGGTTGATCTCTTGGATTTCTACAACATAAGCTGGGTATGATGTCTCTCCACTGTATACTTGTTGATCCTGCCTATTGTTCAAGTTTAGATTTGGCTGGGCAAGCATCTGGGGTTGCTTGGGTGGAGTAGAGTGTAGGATTTGTGGCTAGGTAGGTGGTTGAGGGAATAGGGCTACAACATTGTTGTATTGGGGCCTCCACACCCAGAGTGGGGTATTCCATTGAGGTTGTGGTAGAACGTAAGGTTGAAATGACTGGTTGGATGGTTGGGAATGATACTGAGATGCATAGGACCAAGGAGGGGTGTAGAAAAAGAAGGATGAGTAGGGAGTCCCCAAGAAGGTATAGTTGTGGTTTGGTTGGGGTTGCAATATGCATGGGATGACCCTTGCATACCCTGCTGGTATGGTCTAGGCCTAGAAGGTCTCCTTTGGTTGATGTAGAAAAGATGCTCAGTGACCCCTTCAGCTCCTTGATATATAACTTTGAGTCTGAGTAAAGAAGGGCACTTGTCTGTGGAGTGGTTTTCTTCACAGACCAAGAAAATCTCAATATAGTTCAATGGAAATTCATTCCTAGGATGCCTCCTGGTGCATCTAGGGCAAAAGATGGCCAAGGTTGTCTCTGCTTCCTCTTGCTTCCTTTTGATGTTCATGGTGTCCAATTACAAGGCAAGGGTTTGCATCATCTCACTTTTGAAATATTCCAACATATTTCCAATTTCACCCTTGATGGATGAGTTGGAGGAGGATGAATTGGCCATAGGTTGACTACTCCTACCCTTTTTCCTGCATGCCTTAGAATGGTTTCTAAAGACAATCTTGATATCATCATAGGGTAATTGGTAGATATCTCCTCCTGCTAACAAATGTAAGGTATCCAGGAGATCTTCCCTTACTCCTCTAAGCAGGACCAACTTTAGCGACTCGGGGTCAAGTGTCTGCATGGCCCTTTTGTAACTGAGCTGGAATATTTCTTTGTAGTCTTCTAAGGATTCATCCTGGCCCATGGTCATCCTAAAAATATATTCTTTAGTATCCTTTGACCTATAGTAGTCCCGATATTTGTTGTTAAAATCCTGTTGCATCTTAGCTCAAGTTGTGATGCTATCTCCAGGTAAACCCATGAATTAGCGTAATGTTGCATCCTTGAGGGTAGATGGAAACAATTTTAACTTTTTCTCATCATTTGTATAGTCATAGGCTTGACATATAACGACAAACTCAAATAGGAATGTTTCGGGGTCCTATGTGCTTAGACCATGGAAATGAGGTAGAGGAGAGGGGCTTATATTCTTCATCTCAGTGTCCCCATTAGTTTCCCTGATGGGGAAGGCACCCTCAACTCTATCTCTATTCCCTTTTTCATTTTGGTTTTCAACCATTGGTTTAGTAGGAATGGGTTCCTCTTCTTCTTCTTCCCCTGTAGGTTATTCAAATATGTCAGGTTTCTCACCTAAAGGTTCCTCCAATTCACAGCCACCGAAGAAGAGAGAAGGTTGGCTGTTGGATGCATTGTGTGCATTTGGCAAGAATTTCCTTCACTTGTCCCTATTCCTATGAGGCATGAAAGGATATGTTTTTGGGTTGGGTTTTATAAGATTTTTTAAAGTTGGAAGGTACTTTGGAGAAATGAAATTGTTGATTGAATGAAAACTACTGACAGGAAAAAACCACTTGCTGAATTGAAATTCTACTTGCAGAATGGAAACGAAAGCAGATAATGACAACTAAAAGAAAGGAAGCTACTGTATTACTTTTGCAGAAATAAACTAATGGAATAAAATTGGAGACTAGAAATAGAAGAAAAGAAAGCAGTAATCACATTCTACTTAGACACCTCCCCATCAATGGTGCCAGAAAGTAATGAGCGCCAGTATTAGAGTAAAGATGCTGCAACTCTTGGGCTACCAGCTTTACTTATCAACTCAGGGTTTGTACAAACTTGGATGTAACACTGCTATATGCACAAGTAAAAGTGAAGGTCCTTCCTGTTGTCACTTTTCATCTGGCGAGAGACCCCAAGGGTTCCAAGCCAAACTTCTATAGAGTCAGAAGAATATTGATTCTTTGATGGAAGAAGAGCAAATTTATTCTAAGAGGGCTACTCTACTGCAGTAATGGAGAAAACAACATATAATTTTATATCACACCATATCCTAATTAACCATTTAAACAGCTATGTTAAGCAGAATTCCTAAATCAACACTAACTTACTGTTGCTATCTAAGTTACATAAGTAAACAACATCAAGCCATACTAATGTGTAAGCAAGGAAACTAAAATAAATATGTTTTCACTTTTTTTTGTTTTTGTTGGTAAAATCAAGAATGCAAATTGATTTTTCTCGTGGATGTGACAGGTGGATGGAAGGTGGTTGAGGATGGATAGAAGTTCTATGGATTGTTTGGATGGTGTGGAAGGCTCCTAGGAGACCTTTTGTGAAAGGAAAGGCCATTGATATAGAAGATTAGGCAGAGAATGAACTCATTGTGTAAATATTTATTTATTAATATAGAAATGCGATTTCTGAGTTTTTGTGGTGTGTATTGAGTAATTGAACTATGAACTGTGTGTGGATTAGAGTATTTCTACATAAGATAAGTGTGCAGGGAATTAAAAAAGAATATGAGAGAGAGGACAACGCTTAGAGGAGTATTGAAATGATCGGACAATGTTGGAGTCTGTTTGAATAGCCAAATCAAATCTCAGGAGTGGTAGCATTTAAATAATGCACAGAACAAAGTTTGGTAAGGTGTCAAGAGGAAGAGCAATCGAAGATCGAAATCAGTGAAAGGAAGAATTAATGAAGCAACAATGCATAAGAATCATTGGATTATTCAGATCAATGAATGGGATTAATGGAAGATGCATGACGGAGATCTTATTGCATGAGATTAAGTTAAAATATGGATGGATGACCTCAAGTCATGTGTTGACAGAAGGGTGGAAAACATGTGAAATGATGTAGCGGTATTCGTAGGTGGTAAGTAGTATCTCACACGTCCTAAGAGCTGTAAGCAGTATTCCTAAATTTCATGTGATTAGCCTAAGTGGGTGAAACATAGCACAGGAAAACCACCTTTCTTGCGCGCTCTTGATTGGGTATTGGTCATGCGAGAATTCATGCGAGATTGCGTGATAGCCATTGGATCATGTGGGATTGATCAACGATAGAGATCAGCCAAGCTAGTTGGCGAGCGGGTGACGCGATGGCCATTGGATCAAGCGAGACAGATCGACAATGGAGATTTGGAGTGCTTAAAGTAAAATGTTGAAATGAATACGTCAGCTATGTGACACGCGGTTGACGGTGATTGGTCAGGTTTGTCATGGATCAGATAGTAAGGAAATCCATGGCTATAATCTGATTAAGATGTGATTTATTAGCTTTCGCTTAAGCATTTCAATGTGTCTAGGGGAATTTCAATGAAAAAGGACAAAATAAACCTGTGAGGGTGAGGGTGGACGAAGAGATGGTTGATGTGGATGAGGTGAAAGATGGATGTTGGTGATGAAGTTGAGATGTCCTCCTGAAGTACCTACAATGCTTAAAATGTATGTGTCTTCCAAGAACTATGCAATAAGATACATTCTCATAAAGTAGAAAAGCATGAATGAGTTGCCCATATTATGCATGAAGAAAGTGCTGAAGGAAATGAGAATATGAGTGAGATATTATTACAGAAAGAGACTGATGGAAAAATATGACAATGAAATGAGCCAAGTACTGAATCAAGACAACAAACTCCAAAGCTCATGCAAGAACTAGAAATTTATGTTTTTGGAGTTGTTGAAGGGTCTCTTCCTTAAGTTATGGTCCCAAAGGGAGGAAGTGAGGTCGAGACACCTTCTAACAAACTTATGGTGATCTTTTTATCCTTGCTAACATGCTGATGGAAAGAAAGCACAAATGGAATCAAACTAAAATACAACCAATCTACTCTACATTGTTGTAATGGAAATGCAACTACTTAAGAAAATGAACAATTATACCATGAATCTATGCTATCATACATGTACAATAAAGAGGAGCCTTGGCTACTAGGGTTGGGCCCTAACCCAAGAGCTTCAGCCCTCGGAGTTAACATAGTGCTGGCTCAAAACAAAACTCATTCTTATTATCAAAACCATGGATTACATCAAAAGTTGTCACAAGTCTTGCAACTTGAAAAGAGAGTAGATTTTTACAATCATAAATATGAATCCTACTGAGATCTTAGGCCTCTCTACTTCTACAACAAAATTCTCCAACGAATTCCTTAAAATTAGGGATGCTTGGCTCCCAAACTCAAGATAAACTGGTGCTTTGTCTTTCACTTGCTCGGCTGCCTTGTAGTCCTCATGATTTGGCTCTTTGCACTCTGAGATGATGGAGGAATATTCAAATGGATGGGTAGTAAATGAGGAGGATTTACCTCATATAATTCCTCTCCCTTGTCCGATTTGAGTTTTGACCAGGGGCCAAAATTCCTTGCTTTTATCCTATAATCCTGTGTTAAATGCACACTAGACCACAAAGCAAAATGTCCAACTCTAACTCATCTCATAAACAAAATATAATCAAAGTATGTAATAAGTTGTGATAATTGTTGGTTTGACTAAGCTAGGAGGTGAATTAAGGCCCATATAATTACCCAATGATGAGGCTCATCACTTTGCCTGCAGCGGGAATAACATTCTCTACTATTTACTAATTTCACTTCTATTCCTAATACTACAATTGCTTAGTCAACCAAAAAAGGCCATCCACATTGAAGAAGAACCTATTTATTCTACTTTAGCGGCTAATCAAAGCAAAACACTCCCTAACTAAATTGCTAAAACATGTAGGTGTGGGGACATGTCATTTGGGGTTATACCCCAACTCAACTTAGAGAAGGAAATTACAACAATTTATGGTTATGTGAATCCACACAGTTTCTGTGCTAATAGTCATGGAAAAGTAATTGTGATTGTTTCTTCAATAACCACACAGATCGACCTAGAAACAAAAAAGAGAGCCAAAGTTTGGTACACATAAGCCTAGAGGTGGCTTAAACATGTTGTACAAGAAAATAGTAAAAAAAGCAATGAAATAGAGCTAAGAGGAGGGCCTACAAACAATAGGAAGAAGAAGAAAAAGAAAGTGGAGTCACCAATTTTTTGTTTGTCTTTTGGTGTAATGTTGTACGAAAATCCAATATATTGCAAGGTTGTTGTTCTTTGCATAGAGACAACAAGAAAATCATTAGAAATATGAATGAATAAATAAACAAACAATGTAACCATATCTATCAAAGAACATTAGATACAATGAAAGAAAACAAAATAACAACAAGAGGCACTGAAGCAAGAATTCTCTTTATTGATTGATGAACAGAGTTAAAAATTATCCCAAAGACACTAAAGGGAGTTGATAGAGAAAAGGGGTTCCATAACTTTCCTAAAGGAAGGACCCTTTTATATCTCCTTGCAAGAATTATCTCTCCTCAAAGAAGTACTGTGAGAGCTCTCAATGGTGACCTCTTTGAATGCAAAGGAATGTTAATTTGCTTGATAGTTTCACAACATAATTTTTCATTAGCTACTATGCTGTTTCGATCCCAATTCCACTGATATTTATAGGCTTAAGCCCATGCCTTAGCTCTCCCAAACTTATTTATGAGATTTGATATAATGCTAGACAAGAGGAGTCCTTTGGAGTGTCGTTAATGCTCATTCAAGAATGGAATGGCTTGAGATTGATCTAACTAGAGTTTTCTTATCAATAGAGGGATTCTCATTTAATGTGAAGTGGTCCATGGCTTGTTGAGTTGTGATTTCCATAGATCCATGTGGCTATCTAATAAATAGCCATAATGATCCATGCAAAACTATTGAAGTAACTCTACACATTTTAATTTTTTAAATGAGAACATTAGGAACCTTTAACTTTTCTAATTCACGATGCTCTCCAATCTTCACTACTACTCTTTCATGTGTATTTATTTAGTATTGGGCCTTCCTAGATAGTGAAATTGGCTGTATGATTTTTCAGTGATAACGAATATCATGAACCAAGATTATCCCTCATAAAGTATTAAAATTGAGTAAAATGAGGTTGTAGAAAGGTGGAAAAGGACTAAAATTCAAGAGAGATTATGAAAAGATGTTAAAATGGAGGTGAAAAGATGTCAATTTTGCAATTAAAAAACTTCTTTGAACACTCCCCCTTAAGGGCATTGATTGAATAATTAAGCATTTATAGTTCCTATATTTTGTCTATGAAATTCAAAAATATCTATTGGAAATGTCTTCATGAATATGTTAGTCAATTGGTCTTTTGACTCCGAAATTGATCGATTTCGTAGCTATCGAGTTCTTGTTTTTGTGATTGCTTCAGGTTCCAATATGATTTTTTCTTCCTCGTCAATTTTTGGAAATATTGTTTGAATTGGGAGCTTGTCACTAATAACCTTCTTTAAGGATGAAACATGGGAAACTGGGTGGACTCGGGAAGCTGAAGGAAGCTCCAATTTGTATGTCGTAGTACCAATATTTTGCAACACCTTGTACAGACCATAATACTTCGGTGATAATTTATTATACTTCTTATCTTGTTTGAGGGACATTTGTTTATATGGTTGTAGCCATAGAAATACCAAGTCACCTACATCAAAACTTCTTTCCCTGCGATGTTGATCTGCCTGTTGTTTCATTCTATCATGTCCCAAATTTAGGTTATCCTTTAAGAGTTGGAGAACTTGTTGTTGATGCTCGATGTGATGTTCCATTGATTGAACCTTAGAATTTTCTCTTAAATATGATGTGATGGATGATGGTTGATATCCATAAAGTGCCATAAATGGGGTCATTTTTGCTGCAGTATGGAAGGAAGTGTTATACCACCATTTTGCCAGAGGAAACCATTTGATCCATTATGTCTGTTTATCAGATATGAAGCAATGAAGATATCCTTCCAAACATTTGTTTACTATCTCAAATTTCCCATCAGATTGATGGTGATAAGATGAGCTATGAGCTAACTGAGTACCAAGACAAGATGTTAGGTCCCTATACTACTAGTGTAACCCCTATTGTTATTAGTGCAACCCCCTTATTATATTATTGTGCCCATGTATTTTGCATATTGTTATTATTGTGCCCCATAGAAGCCAACTATTGTTATTCTTGTGCCCTTATATTATTATTGTTATGTCGGCTCTGATTATATTATGACCCCTTAAACTCCTATATATAGAAAGGAGGTCTTGTCATTTGTATAATCCAAGAATTGTTCATTTGTCTAATGCAAAGGAGGTTTCCTCCTCGAAGGGGCTTATTTGTAAGGCGTATATCTTTCTTTTCTATCTTTTTGTAAGATGGTTTCATAACATTTGGTATGAGAGCATAAGCTTGCTTTGAGCACTCTAATTTTTTCAAAGTAGCAGTGTCGAAGCTGTGGCCCAGCCAATTAAGGCCAAGAGCATGCCGTCGACAAAAGGGACAGAAGGGTAGGTGCAACCAATTATCCCTATGGTAACTTTTTTGACACCTCTAGCTTCAAATTCCGAAAATCAAAAGGATCAATAGGCCATGCGTTCACGGTTTGTATTCGTACTGAAAATAAAAATAAAATGTGCTTTTACCCTTTTGTTCCACACGAGATTTTTGTTCTCGTTGAGCTCATCTTTGGACACCTGTATTATCTTTTAATAGATGTTCCACCTCAGCCAAACTCCCCACATGACAATTTCTTCTACCCAGATCGACCCGCTGAAACGTGCCTTAAGGCCAAAAATAGGGGTAGTTCCCTGTCTTTGCCCCACAAAATAAGTAAAATAACATTAAACTAAGCGAGGGATGAATGGAAGAATGACGAAGCAGGGTGGGAACTCATTAAAAAGTTGTAGAAGATCCCAGTTCAAAAAATATTTCCAAAAATTTACAAGGAAGGAAAAATCATATTGGAACCAAAAGCAGTCACAGAACCAAGAAATCAACAACTATGAAATTGATCAATTTCAGATTATCTCATCAAGTGGAAGAACTTACCCGCTGAAGATTCCACATGGATGGATGATAACTTTATACAGAAGAATCAAAAACTACTCAAGCATTAAGGACAACACTTTTTGAAGGAGAGGGGCATGTTAGGTCCCTATACTACTAGTGTAACCCTTATTGTCATTACTAAAAACCCCTTATTATATTATTGTTCCCATGTAGTATCCATATTGTTATTATTATGCCCCATAGAAGCCCACTATTTTTTTTTTTTGCTAAGTATGATTAATCTATTAAAAAGAAAAAAGCTATTTACAGAGAGTGCGCTTGCTGTCCGAGAGGACAGACAAGCTTAGCATTGGAAAACCCTGGATTTGAGACTACCCCAACAGAGGGGAAACCAGTCTGGAGGGATCCAAGAAATACTAGAAGACATAGTGTCCAAGTTGTTACCAAACCGAGCATACAAGTCAGCAAAATCCAGCATTACATCCTGCTGGATGTGCTTTCATGGAAAAAAAAAAAAAGAACCAGAACTTAGAAGAAATGCCACCTGGAATTAGGCATGACAAGCTCCATAGCCGGCTCTTCCTCTATCGGGCAGCCCCAATCTTCATAGTTGTCAGGGTTTGGCATCTCTATTCCTTCCTCCCGCCACGTGTCCTCCTTGTCCTGAGAATGCATCTCTTTTCTTGGCGAGGCCTGATGAGAATTTGGTTCCTCTTCCTTATGCTACGTGACCTCCTTCCCCGGCCTCCGATGCTGCCCCTTTGGCTCAGGTTCCACAACAGCGCACTGGCTCTATCGAGTTCCAGGCTAACTTGGCTCTGCCCTGAAGGCAGCACTACCCGAGAAGAGGCCCTGATTGTTCTGAGCCTCTTCCTCTGTGAATAGGATGGATATGGTAGCCATGATAACTGGTTCATTCAACATGCTCCTGAAGTGGAAGAGCGCAGTGTGGGGGGATGGCCGCCTTGGCAGGGGGAAGGGCGCCGTGCAAAGTTGCCCATGCCCACTTCGCGTGTTAGGATACTGGGGATTGTCTTCTGTGGATGAGGGAGAGCTCGAGGAGCTACGCCTTCTGGCTTGCTGATGGGCGCTTCCCCCTCTCGAGCCTCCCCTTTTGCTGATAAGCCTGTGCCTAACCATGATGGAACTGGTGAATGAATGAATGTGGAGACGCAAGCAGAGGAGAGCGTGAGGGAACAGAGGGCGCGTTGCGGCCACATGACTGAGCTTGCCCCTCTCCCGAAACCCACCGACTTCCAACCAGAGGTGGCGCATTGCAGCAATATGACGGAGCTCAGCCCTCTCCCAGAACCCACCGGCTTCCAACCAACAGTGCTTGGAAAGCCTTCTGTCATAGCCATTGTTGTCTCGGGTTTTATCAAAAATCTCCGTGCCTCGGCTATCCTCCACCATAATTGCAACATTCAATGCAGCCAAAGGCCAACTATCCCAGACACAAGCGGCGACGATCATTATGTCCTCGGCTCTCCTGTTCCGTCCAGGTTCCCATCGCGCGAGGCCATGTGATGGCATTTGTGACCATATGAAGCCCATCATCCCGCTTGCCATGTGGTTTGGGGTTGGCAGGTGTCAGCCGACCCTGCGCCACCCCTATCCCATCCACCTAGAGCACCCTCGAAACACCCGCATCTAGGGAGTTTGCTTCCTTTTGGAGCAGATTTATACATTCCTGTTTTTGCTCATGATTTTGAATGATGTTAAGGCTTCCTTAAGGAGAGGTTGCTAGTGTTCAACTCCCAAGTTGGCAAGGAGATCCACTACCTTATTGCTTTCCTTTCTAACATGTTTGAAAATGATTGCTCTATTGTTGTTGAGGGTGTTTTCTATAGCTTCCAACCTAGCCTCTAGACGCCAACTGGTTGAGATCTTGTTTGCTTGAGCTCCATTGAGCAGTTGTGTAGCCATGTTAATAAGCAATTGGGAGTCTCCTTCAATTTCCAAAGGCTGGAAATCACAGTTTTGAGCTAGGAGAATTCCTTGCCAGAGACCCTCTAGCTCCACCGAGTTATTAGTATCCCATCCTATATTTCCTAGGTATATTAGAAGAGGAGAGCCTTTGTGGTCCCTGAAGATGCCTCCAAATCCTTCTTTCCCTGGGTTCCCCTTAGATGCTCCATCAAAGTTGAGTTTGTATCATTGCTTTGGTGGGGGCTACCATTGGTGCGCATGATCTTTGGTGTTCCCTTGCAATTTGCCTTCTGTGCTTCCCCTAGATAGTTGGATGTTCCAGTTATCCCAAATTGATTGTTCTGTGGCTTGCACAGGAAAGTCCTCTGGAAGCCAAGCTTTGAGGGCCAAAGTTTCTTTCAGATTCATGACGAGCTTATCCCAAATAATTTCTGATGGAGTGTACTGGTTTTTAAAAATGTGCTTGTTTCTTTCTTTCCATACTGTCTAGGTGAGGAGGTCTGGGATGATTCTCCATAGGAAATTTAGAAGAGTGCTTTTATAAGGGCTTTGGTGCCAGAGGCGAATGGAGTTGATGATATCTTCAGATGGTCGATAATTTCTCTGGCATATGAAGCTGGCTTTCTCCCAAAGCTTTTTGGCAAGGGGGAAGGAGTCTAGAAGATGTTGTATGGTTTCCTTGTGCATGCGGCAGTTGGGGCACATAGAAGGTCCCTGTATTTTCCTTTTTCTTAAGTTTTCCCAGGTTTGGATTTTCCTATGCCCGGTGAGCCATAAGAAAGTCGAGACTTTTGGCCAAATACTTGGTGTCCATATCCATCCCCAGATGGGATCCGGGGGTGTGTCATCTTGATTCTAGATTTTGTAGGCTTCTTTTGTGGGGAAGGATCCTCGAGGGGTGTAGCCCCATCTTAATAAGTCTTCCCCTTCATTGTATCTAAGCATTCGTTTTTGGAGCTCTGTTTCCAAGTTTTCTCTTTTCTGGATAGGAATGTCTCTTATTAGTTCTTCCGGTCGTTTCCATTTCCTATATCCTTGATTGATCTCCTATGACCATTGTTGATTTACCTTCTCCTGTTGACCTTCCTCCCAGTCACTACTAGGCTGAATATTGGGAACCCTGTCTAATCTGGGCAGTTGACTCCAGGCATCTTTCCAGGAACGAGCTCTGTTGCCTCCTCTAATTTCCCAAATGCTATGCCGTTGGATGAGTGCGGAGTGTTGACTAGCCGCATTACACATCAGTGATCCTTTCTCTGCAGGGGTGAATCTGATCAGCTCCTCCTCTGGTCTGTGATTAGCATACTTGGCTCACCAGATGACACCCCAGGGCTTGGTTGGTGCTGTGAGCCATTGCCACCAGATTCGAGCCCCCATTATTTCATTGATTTGGCCAGGGTCCCTGAGCCCTAATCCTCCCTTCTCTTTGGGTTTGCATGTGGTATTCCACTTTATAAGGGCCCACTTATGATTGGTGCCATGCGATCCCCATAGGAAATTGCGTTGAATATATATAATTCATTTGAGAGCCCATGTTGGCGCAACCAAGATTGAAAAGAGATAGAGGGGCATTGCTTGAAGCACTGCTTTGATAAGAATGACCAGGCTGGCTATATTCAAAGCTCTGAAGGTCCAAGAGGAAAGGCGAGATTCCAGCTTCTCAATGAGTTTATGCCAAGAGGCATTCTTGATAGCTGAATCAATGAGAGGGGCACCCAGGTAATTAGAGGGAAGGGTAGCAATGGTAAATCTTAGGATGCGGCCTATGGCTCCTTGGATGATGGGAGGCATGTGGAAGAAGAAGATCTGAGGTTTGGCTTGGTTGATACTGGTGCCCGAGGCTTCAGAAAAGTCCTTCAGGAGGGTCTTGAAGACTGAGGCTTCTTGTACTGAAGGGTATCCAAAGAGCATATTGTCATCTACGAATTGCTGATGGGTGGTAGCAGGGGTGTTGTGAATGGAAATTCCTTTCAGCATATGAGAATGAAGGGCCTACTTGATGATTCTGCCCAACCGTTTTGCCATTATTACAAAGAGGAAGGGAGAGAGGGGATCCCCCTGTCTGGTTCCTCTGGAGGGGCTGAAAGGTCAAGAGGGAATGCCATTGATGAGGATGGAAAAAAAAAGTAGAGGAGATTAAACTGTGAACCCATCACACCCACATAGGATCGAAGCCAAAGGCGTTTAAAATTTTTTGAATATAGGTCCAACTTAATTTATCAAAAGCTTTGGATAGATCAATCTTAAGGATCGTACCTTCCTGATTGGAAGACTTAAGGGAGTGTATGATTTCATGAGTGAGGATGATGCCGTCCATTATTTGTCTGCCCTCCACATACCCAGCTTGTTCCAGGGATATGAGTAGGGGTAGCAGGGGCTTCAACTTGTTTTCAATGACCTTGGAGACGACTTTATAGATGACGTTACAGAGAGCAATTGGGAGATATTTTTCCGGTGTGGTTGCGCCTTCTTCTTTTGGTATGAGAGCTATGAAGGTTGATTTGAGCTCCAGTAGCAACCAATGTAGAGATCGATATTCCTCAATGACTAGCCAAACTTCTTCTCTAATGAGATCCCAGAATTTGTGGAAGAAGGTGGTTGAAAAGTTGTCTGGCCCCAAAGCTTTTCCCTCCTTGAGCTCTTTCATGGCAAGATCAACCTCCTCTGGCTGGACAGGTCTGAGAAGGAGTTGATTTGGTCCTCTGTGATGACTTTCAGGATATGTTCAGTTATCTTTTCTATAGCTCTGCTTCTGTCAATTTGAGGTTCTTGATGAACATCCTGGAAGTAGTTGACTAGCTCCTATTCTATTTCAGTGTGATCCTCCGCTCTTTCCCCTCCTTGTTTTTGGAGGAAGGAGATGGTGTTATGCATTATTCTTTGTATCGTAGTCCTATGGAAGAATTTTGTGTTTCTCTCACCCTCTTTCAGCCATCTGATTCTAGATTTTTGCTTCCATAGGATTTCTTCCTGCTTGTTTCTCTCCTCCAATCTATTTTGTATGTCTTTTTCCTTGTCCAAGGTTTCTTCTTTGTACCCCCTCGGTAATTATCTGCTGCTGGAGCTCCTTCATTTCCATGTTGAGGTTTTGTTGAGCCTGAAAGATATTACCAAAAGTTTCTTTATTCCAGGTTTTTATTTGAGCTTTCAAATATTTAAGTTTCTGTTGGAGTTGAAACATTCTTGATCCTTCCGGGGCTGAGAATTTGTTCCAGGAATTATTGATGAAGTCTTTGAAAGAGGGATGGGATAACCAGCATGCCTCAAATCTGAATGGTCGTCTGGTAACATTGCCTGGACGTTGCCATTGAAGAGCTATGTGCCAATGGTCCGAGCCAGAGTGAGGGAGGACAAGTGCCGAAAGATCGCCCCCTACATGAATGATGCTGTCTGAGATGAGGAATCAGTCGAGCTTCGATGCTATTTGGTACCTCTCTATTCTGCGATTTCTCCAGGTATTCACGTCATTGGGAGTTTGCAAATCGATGAGCGATTTGTTGTGGATGAAGTCTTTGAAGTGAGTCGATTCCTGATCCAGCTTGGCCCGCCCACCTCTCTTTTCCTCTAACTTGGTAATCATGTTCAAATCTCCGCCTATGAGCCAAAGCGAATACTCTTTGTTGGAGTTGAGGTTGGCTATGGTGTCTAGGAGAGCAATTTTATTGAGCACTTCCTGCGGGATGTAGACATTGGTCATATGTCCATGAATGTTGGTTCCGATAATGTGAAAAGTTGCCTGGATGAGATTGTGCGTAGCCTGGAGATTTGACAACGCGATTTTTTGGGTATTCCAGGCAATTGCCAAGCCTCCAGAGGCACTTGAAGCATCTACTACAACTGTATTGCATCCTGGCCAGACTTTTGTGAGGATGCTTCCCAGGTTACTGCTGTTTCACTTTGTTTCCTACAAGAAAAAGATCTGGGGTTGTTCCTGCCTTATCATACTTCTGATCATTCTTAGTTTCCCAGGGCTATTGAGCCCTCTTACATTCCATGAGATGAGCTTCATTGATAACTGTGTGGAGTGGGCCTGTAATACTTTGTCAATTTTGCATATCGGCCTAAGTCGACCAAGATTTTTCCTACTTCTATAGTTCGCTGGAGATCGGTTTTTCTTCCTCTCTTTTTTGAATCCTTTGGTATGAGATTGCCATACCATTGACTACCTGGTTGTATGCCTAATTGTTGTTGTTGATATGCTCAGAAGATAATTGTTTCTAGAGTACTGAGCTGGTGTTCTTGTATTTTGTCGTACTCCTTTTTTCTACAGGCTTGCTCCAATCCAAAGATGTCTAGCCCTTTTAGATCTATGCTCTTTGTTTCTTCCTCCATATGCTGCACCTGACTATTGTCCTCTATGATGAGCACAAGCTACCAGGCCTGATATTGCAGGTCGTCCATCTCCATGGTTTTGGAGATTCCTTCTGGGTGATCCGGGATTTCTTCATGGATTTCCCTTGATTTGGTGGTGGTTCCTTCCACTTCCATTTCCTTTGCACTTCCTTTTGGTTCTGTTTGGCTTCCTTTGATGTTCATAACTTTGTCTCTGGGGATACTAGAAGTAGGAGAGGATTGCGGAGGGGCAATATTCGGATTGGAGACTTTAGGCGAGGAGTTGTTTTGCATGCTGGGGGAAGGATCTGTAATGGCTTGAGCGAGAATCTCGAAGCTATTGCTTGTGGAAGGGATAGAGGCCATTTCTTTCAGGGTTTTTTCCTGGATGAGGGCTTTTTATGTGCTCTCTTACGGCTGGGGACTTTGGTGAAACCCTCTTGGGCATGTGTATCAGAGGTGTCGGGGTCAGAGGTTTTTTGATTCAGTAGGCAGTCCCTGAAGAGATGTCTATGAGCGTGACATTTTCTACAGCGAAAAGGAACATGTTCATAGTCTAAGGGTTGAATCCATTCATGATCTTCATGAGAGAGACTTACCAAATCCGGGAGGGAGTTATCCAGGTGCATGAAGATGCAGATGCAGGCATAGGATGTGTGTCTTCGGAGCTTTGTTTCTTCAGCTGCTTTGATATATTCCCCCAGTCCGTTTCTGATTCTCTTTAGCGATCCTTCACTCCAGTATTCCTCTGGTAGTGAGTACATTCTAATCCAAACTGGAGCCCAGGAGAGAT
Organism: Pinus taeda; assembly: GCA_000404065.3. NCBI lineage: Eukaryota > Viridiplantae > Streptophyta > Pinopsida > Pinales > Pinaceae > Pinus > Pinus taeda. The sequence goes on from APFE030094980.1 coordinate 133,416, forward strand.
ATTCCTTGTCCAGATTAAATCTAGCTACCCAGTCCGTTAGATATAATCCTACTGAGTTAAAAACATATGGCCCTTCATCCATGATTCTAAACTTGTCTTCAAGGCACAGGAATATCACTGTGAAAAATCCCTTCGGTCCTAGTTGCAGAGTTATGTGGACTTTGGGTTTCCATTTGGCTGCTATCCAACCATACAGAGCTTTTTCAGTTGGCCAGGAGCCAATAAATTTTCCTATGAGCGCATGATCTTTCATGTATTGGATTCTTTGATTGATCTCCTGGCTGGGCAGTTCTATTTTGCGTCATTCAGCTGTTATTGGCTTACATGTGCTTGAATTAGTTGTGGTTTTTTCTCCTATATTTTCTTTCCCTTGCGGCATTTCTCAGCGATTGACAGCCTAACCGTCTGTAGTTTTGGACTTTTGTTGCTGTGACTCCGTTGTGATTTCCCCGTCAGTATGGATCGAGCCGAAGAGTATTGGCCCGTTTCTTCCCGGCGGCGCAGTATTGGCGTTAGGGGAGGGCATGGCGGCCCCCCCCTTCTCAGTTTCCATGTGATTCGCTGATCGGCCTGCTTCTCTCTAGCAGGTTCAGGATTGCAGGGTTTCGGTTGTATCTCTGTCGAGTGTCTGCGCCATTGCAGGGATTGTCCAGCGAAACCCTAGTTGCAGAGCTCTCCTATCATATTTCCTGGAGACATACAAGCCCACTATTATTATTGTTGTGCCCTTATATTATTATTTTTATGTCGTCTCTGATAATATTATGACCCCTTAAACTCCTATATATAGAAAGGAGGTCTTGTCATTTGTATCATCCAAGAATTGTTCATTTGTATAATGTAAAGGAGGTTCCCCCCTCGAAGAGGCTTATTTCTGAGGTGTTTATATTTCTTTTCTATCTTTGTGAGTTGGTTTCATAACACAAGAAAATAATTTTGTCCAAAAATTTCTAGTGAAAATGGGATCTCTTTCACTTACAATAATCTTTGGGTTTCCATGTAGCTTTTGAATTGTTTCCATAAATGCAGTGGAAATTGTACTAGATTTAAATGGATGAGATATTTCACAAAAGTGTGCATACATGGTAATTTTGTCAACTACCACCATGATGACACTCTTTCCTTTGGACTTGGGTAAAACTGTGATAAAATCCATTGAAACCTCCTCCCAACGTTGACCTGGAATGGATAAATGTTGTAATAGACCTGGGGTCTTAATTGTTTCAACTTTATTTTGTTGGCAAGAAACACCTTCCACCGCGGACTTTGGAATATCATATTTAAGCCCATCCCAAACAATTATTTCTTAACCCTGTGGTAAGATTTTAAAATCCCAAGTGCCCTCCTAAGTGAGAGGCATGCAATTCCATAATAATCTTTTGTTTGAGTTGGGAATTATGACATTGGTGTAAGCTATCTTTGTACCATAACAGATCATTTTTCTAGCTAAATGTATCAGATGTAATGGATCTTGTTGTATCTTTTGAATGAGTGCCCACACTTCTTCATCACTCTTCCATTCCTCCCTTGCTTTGTTTATCCAATCTGGTCGGATAATAGAAATGGCACAAAGCAATGATTCCACATCCTCATCCTTTCTTGAGAGTGCATCTTCCACAACATTTTGCTTCCCTTTTTTGTAGATGATTTCAAAGTCATAACACAACATATTTGTGACCCATTTTTGCTACTCTTCTGAATATAATATTTGTTCTAAAAAGTATTTAAGACTATCATGATCTGTTTTTACCTTGAAGTGTCTTCCCATTAGGTAGGGTTGCCATTTCTTAAGTGCATGTAGTATTTCCAACATTTCCCTCTCATAAATAGCTTTGTGTAAATACTTTCCTTTGATTGGACGACTTCCAAAAGTAATGGGTCTCTCTTCTTGCATTAAAACAACACCAATTCCATTTCTTGAGGCATCAAATTCCACAATAAACGTTTTTGTGAAGTCTGGCGTAGCTAAGACCGGTGCTTGGCACATTGCCTCTTTAAGCTTTTCAAAGGCCTTCGTTTCTTCTGTAGTCCATAAAAATGCATCTTTCTTCAATAATGTTGTTAGAGGTTCTACTATTCTCCCATAACTCTTAAGAAACTTGTGATAATACCTTGTCAACCCAAGAAATCCTCGTAGATGCTTTATGGTGTGTGGATTTTCCATTCGTGAGTGCATTTAATTTTGCTATGGTCTACCTTAAAACCTTCATGAGATACAATAAGACCCATATATTCCACCTCTTGTACTCCAATGAAAAATTTGGAGCTTTTTGCATATAATTATTTCTCCTCCAATAGTTTGAGCACCCTGTCAACATGTTAAACATGATCCTTCCAAGACTTGCTATAGATTAGTATATCATCTAAAAATACTAACCCATATTTTCTAAGGAAGGGTTTGAAAATGGAATTCATCAAACCTTGAAATGTAGAAGGTCCATTGGTAAGGCCAAAAGGCATGACCAAAAATTCATAATGACCCTCATGAGTTCTAAATGTTGTTTTCAGAATGTCTTCAGTCTTCATTCTGATTTAAGGATATCCTGATTGAAGATCCAACTTGGTGAAGTAAATTGATCCATGGAATTTATCCAATAGTTCATCAATGACATGAATTGGAAATTTATCTTTAATAGTGAGCTTGTTGAGCTCCCTATAATCTGGAAACATGCACCATGATCCATCCTTCTTGTGCTAATCCAGACTTAAATAAGAATGCTACAAATTATAGAGATAACCATAAACACAGATATGCAATGGAAATAATACTTCATTTCATTAATGTAAAATACTGAACTATGCTTACAAACAGTGATGGAAATAAATGAGCTAGGGCGATGGTAGCTTATCTCTGAGAAGACATGTGGTGGCTACATGCCTCTAAACTGTGTTACAATGAGGCTCGAAGGCCTATTTATTGTCGAGAAATAATGGAAAACCCTTAACATTCCAAAACCTAACCCTAGAAGATGAAACACCAAACTGTGGGCCCCGTTTGGGTAAATTGGTACATTAACTTCTCGGGGCATAACTTTGGCATACGATCTCTGTTTGACGCATACAATAGCTTGTTAGAAAGATCTATCTGAGCACTACCACTTTGGGAAGGGAAAAATCAGGCCATGTACCCATGTTTCCCCTAGATTTCCCAAAAAACGTCGTTTAAGGCCTCAAAATGGCTCTAGAAGTTCAGGACCCGAAAAAATGCTAAAAATAGTAAGTTGTGCTACAATTAAGGAAACTGAAAATGTTGAGAGAAACAATGGTGGGGGTCCAAGTGGACTTGGCAAGTGGCCACCGAGATCCACCTGGATCATTCCTCCTACCTTAGGAAGCAATGGTCCCCATTGCATTGAGTTCCTCCTTAAAATGAGGAAACTTTTGCTGAACTTGGTCCCTAGTGAGCCACTTGCCTTGGTGAAGGAGTTGGCCTGCTTTGAAAACTCGATATAGTTGGATATTCTGTTGGCGAGTGTTCTTGACCTATGTGTCCATGATCCGATCAGTTGCAGCTTGCTCCATGCAATCTAGATTTAATTTTGTGGGTGTGAGTTGTTTTGCAATGTCAGATGTGTCTAGCAATGGTGGAAAGTATGGTCGAAGGCAGTCCACATTGAACACTGGGTGCAGGCCAAGGAATGGGGGAATGTTGAGCTTAAATGCATTACCTCCCATAGCCTTAGTAATGGTGTAAGGACCATATCAGAGTGGTCTCAGTTTCCGATAGGCTCCAGTAAGGCGTTCCTTTTCCAAATGCAACTAGACTTTGTCGCCCACCTGAAACTTATGTGGCACCCGATGTTGATCATATCGCTGCTTGTACTTGGCATTTGATATCTCCAGAATGTCATGGAACTACTGGTGAATATGATGGATGTGCTCAATGAAGCTGGTTGCCTTGTTTGTTTTAGACTTGACATGAGCAGAATCTATGTGAGTAGCTGCAAGTGGCATGGCCATATCAATGGGGCATAATGGCTAGAATCCCAAGCCCACCTAAAAAGGGTTGGGGCCAGTCGAGCTATGAAGAGCTCGGTTGTAGCTATGCTGAACATAGAGGAGGCTCTCATCCCATGTGAGTGGATGCTTTGAGTTGTACATGCGCAGAATGTGCACAATCATCCTATTGACAACCTCTGTCTAGCCATCAGTTTGAGGATGGAAGGCTGTGGACTTAGTGAGTTTGGTGTCCAGCATTGACCAGAGACTAGACCAAAACATACGAAGGAACCGACTGTCTAGATTTGAGATGATAAACTGTGGGATCCCAAAGTGCACCCACACTCGTTCAAAGAAGAGTTTAGCAGTGGCTTTTGCTATGATATTCTTCTTGTAGATCGCCATAATGGCCATCTTCGAGAACCTGTCGATAATCACAAAAACACAATAATTTCCATGCTTAGTGGAAGGAAGGTCTGACATGTAATCCATGGAGATGGATTCCCAAGGTCGACCAGGGTAGGTAGCGGGGCATAGATGACTTGCTTCTTGATGGTCAATTTGGAAATGCCATAGGCAGTACATGATCTGATGTACTTCCCAACATCATGTCAAAGATTTGGCCAATAGAAATACTTTTGCAGTACTGCCACCATTTTGTCAACCCCAAAATGCCCAGTAGCCTGACTATAGTGTGCTTCCCAAATCATCTTGCCACGCTCGCTTGAAGGAACACAAAGGTGACCCAAGTGGCATAATAGGGCATCTTGGAGGTGAAAATCTAGAACATGCTGACCCTCCAAGAGTGTTTGGTATGTGTGGCCAGATTTTGGGTTGCTTTTGTAGAGAAGTGGCCAATCAGAAGTCTCATGCCCACAAGAGTTGAGCATGGTGGTTAACGCCATGATCGGTGGTCGGCTGAGGCAATCTGCAACATTATTGGTGCTGCCCTTCTTATACTTGATATTCAAATAGAACTGTTGTAGGTATGTTGACCACTTCTGATGGTGATCATTCTACAATTTCCCTTGGGTTTGTATGAATTGCAAGGCTCGGTGGTCTGTGTGGATTACTGTTTCCTTCCCCAAAATGTAATGCTTCGATTGTCAACAGGCCAACACAATGGAATACATCTCTTTATCATAAGCGGGATACTTCCAGACTGTGTCTGAAAGTGTTTCACTGTGATATGCCACCAGATGCCCGTGTTGAGTAAGGATTGCCCCAATAGCATAGTCAGAGGCATCTGTCTCGACCTCAAATGGTTGTTGTAAATCTGGTAACGCGAGCACTGGTGCCGTGCATAGGTGATCTTTCAACTCTATGAATGCCTTCTATTGAGAATCAGACCAAAATAATTTTGCTTTTGCTCCTCCCTTTGTGACTTGACTCAAGGGCCAACTGATATGAGAAAACCCCAACACGAACTTGCGGTAGAAGTTGGCAAGACCTAGAAAGCTGCGAGCTTTGTCAGAGTCGTTGGAGATGGCCAACCCTGAATGACTTGGATCTTGACTGGATCCACATGCACCCCCTGTTCATCAATAATGTATCCCAGATACTGAACTTCGGTCATGCCAAAAGTGCATTTCTCCAAATTGGCACATAGCTTGTGTTGCCTCAGTGTTTGGAGAACCTGTCGGATGTGGTGGAGGTGCTCTTCCCAACTCTGGCTAAAGATCAGAATGTCATCCGAGTATACCACTACAAATGATTTGGTGAATGGCCACAAGATGTCATCCATTAGCCTCATGAAGGTTGCAGGAGCATTCGTCAATCCTAAAGGCATAACAAACCATTCGAAAAGGCCCTCCTTGGCTTTGAAGGCAGTATTCCACACATCAGAGGGTTCGATTGGTACCTGGTGATATCCTGAATTCAGATCGATCTTGCTGAAATATTTCGACCGCTTTAGTTGGTCTAGGAGGTCATCGATCCGCGAGATCAGGTACCTATTACGAATAGTGATCTTGTTCAGTGCCCGATAGTCAATACAGAGTCTCCAAGTCCCATCCTTATTTTGTACCAACACGATTGGGCTCCCACAAGGCAATGAACTCGGACGGATGTGACTTTTCAGTAGTCCTGAATCTGCCTCTTGATTTCATCGTTCTCTAGAACGAAGCACCGATAAATTGGTCCATTGGGTAGCGGCGTACCCAGGGTCAGATCGATGGAGTGCTTGACCTGACAATGCAGAGGAACCCCTACGGGGGAGGTGAAGATGTCCTCGTACTCCTCCACGACCTTGTCCATCTGTAGTTGTCGTGCGGAGGGGCCCTGTCTAGAGGCCGTGGCCACCGTCTTCTTCTTTCCTTGAGGGTGTATCATAAGGAAAACAAATTTCCTAGTTTTGGAAATGAGCTTGCTGCATTGTTTTGCAGTAACTAAAGAGATGGCGGTAGGCGATGCTACCTTTGGTATCCTGTACAACTTATTTCCCAATGTAATAATAACTGCACGGGGCCTTGATTCATACACAGCATGTCGCTTCCACAAGTATGGTTTTCCTAATAATACATCACAAACTTCAAGGGGGGCAATGTTACACAATACCTCATCCATGAAGGGCTTGATGTTGTATGGAAGGTGACATTGCTGGCTCACACGAAGATCCCGTCCTTGGTGAAGCCACCCGATGGTGTACGATTGTGGATGTGCTATGGTTGGTAAGCCTAACTGCTTCACGACCTCTACTGAAATGACGTTCTTTTGGCTCCCAGTATCGACAATGAATTGTAGTGGGGAGTCCTTTACCCACATCTGGGAGTGTAAGAGATGCTCCTCCTCCTCTGGATCTTCGGGTTCATTTTTCTGGATCTTGGCGATAGAATTAGTAGTGTTGGGACCCGCATCAATGATCTGCTTCCCTTTGTCATTCCCCTTGTTGAGTTCTGACTCAGAGTCAGAACATGCATCTGATTCTGAAACCTTTAGCTTAGCCACCAATGACTGCTTGGCCCGACACTCACTTGTGTTGTGAGTGGAGCTCTTATGGAACTCACACCATTTTCTCGTGTCCTTTTTCAGCTTCGCGATGCTATTCTCTTCTTGCAGCTTTGGCAGGTTTTCTTAGGCTACCCCGCCTTGGCTTTGTCCTTTGTTATATGGTTTAGGGGCATCTTTCCCTTGCTTTGGATTCGCAGATCCAAAGTATCGCTTCTTTTGTTTAAACTTCTGCTTGACCTTGATGACATATTAGTATGCTGTGTCGAGCTAAGAGATGTTTAGGAATTCTATTTCTTCCTAGATGTACTTGTGCAGGCAGCCGCGGTATTTGAGTATCAAATGTTGCTCTGTATCCTTGATACCTAACTTTATGTGAAGGGTATGGAAAAGATTGGTGAACTCCGGCACGTGTTGGTCCCTTCCCTGCCGTAGTGTGGTCCACTTTATGTATTCATCCTCATAGTTTCCGACATGGTAGTACTGCTCCTTGATGGCATCCTGGAATGAATTCTAGGTGGGTGCAGCTGAAAATAGTGAGCCGGTACTTTCACCCTTCTGCTCACAGTAGGTTTCCCACCAGTCCTTGACGTGGGGGGCTGCTTTGAGAAGAGCGAAAACAATCTTTTCCTGACTCAAAAATTCATGAACAGAAAAATAATCCTCTAGAAGATTTAACCATTTATCTACGACATCTACGTCTATCTAACCCTCGAATATGGGGATTTCAAAATTAACTTGTACCTTAAAGGTCGTGGCGTTTCTAGAGTAGCTGCTAGAAGCTGATGCGTCGCTTCTGGGTAGTCGCTAAAGGATCTGGGCAAAGTTGTCCATCATCGCGTTCCGTTGTCGCCCGAGGGCTTCTTCGAGGAATATTTTGATAGGATCTCCTACCCCGTCGTCTTTCTTCTCATCCTCCATGGGAGGCCATCGGGATTTGTGAGGCTGGTCTTGCAAATGTTCAACCAGTTCAAGCCCTAACTCCTTATATCCCGACCTCGTTGGGGACATGCAAAGAAAAATAGAGAAAAAAAGTAGACCGCCCTGATACCACTGATCCGGACTTAAACAGGAACACAACAAATTATAGAGATAACCATAAACACAGATATGCAGTGGAAATAATACTTCATTTCATTAATGTAAAATATTGAAATATGCTTACAAACAGTAATGGAAATAAACCAGCTAGGGCGATGGTAGCTTATCTCTGAAAAGACATGTGGTGGCTACATGCCTCTAAACTATGTTACAATGAGGCTTGAAGGCCTATTTATTGTCAAGAAACAATGGAAAACCCTTAACATTCCAAAACCTAACCCTAGAAGATGAAATGCCGAACTGTGGGCCCCGTTTGGGTAAATTGGTACATCAACTTCCTGAGGTCATAACTTTGGCATATGATCTCCGTTTGATGCGTACAATAGCTCGTTAGAAAGATCTATCTGAGCACTACCACTTTGGGAAGGGAAACATGGGTCCATGGGCCCATGTTTCCCCCATATTTCCAAAAAAAACGTCGTTTATGGCCTCAAATGACGTCGAAAGTTTAGGACCGAAAGAATTGCTAAAAATAGTAAGTTGTGTTACAATTAAGGAAACTGAAAATGTTGAGAGAAAAAATGGTGGGCGTCCAGGTGGACTTGGTAGGTGGCCACCAATATCCACCTCGATCATGTGCACCAATACTTCTGGAGCAGAGAAAGAACTTTGACTAGGTTGAATTATACCAGCCTCTTGCATTTATGCAAACATACGTTTGATTCTACTCTTTTGGCCATAGGGATATCTATAAGGCCTGATGTTTGAAGGAACACTTCCTGGAATCAAATCAATAGAATGATCATGATCATGAATATGTGGGAAGCCTGTGGGAGTCTCAAATACCTTGGAATGATTTTCCAAGACTTTTTGGAGATCTAGAGAAATAGATGATTTCGATGTGGGAACCTCTAGCGAACATAATTGTGAAATTACGCCTCGTTGTTCTTTCTTTAGAAGATTTTTCATTCCATTAGAGCTAATTATGTTTCCTGGTTTCCATGTGATACCTCTTAATTCAACTTCCTTTCCTTCCAAAGAAAATTTCATGAAAAGTTCTTCAAAATTAAAAGCTATTGTAGCCAAGGATTGTAGCCATTTGACTCCTAGTACAACATCAGCACCAACCATTGGAATGGAAAGCATTGGGCTATTCAATACATATTCTCCCATGGATAGCTTGATATTATGGCACTTTCCAGAGAAATTTATGGTTCGTCCACTTGCAACCATCACTTGACACTCTGGTGCTGGATATAGGAAGCAATTCAACTCCTTGGCTATCTTACAATGAATAAAATTATGGGTATTGCTCGAATCAATCAACACCATTACCTTTTTCTTCTCTATATGTCCTTCTATCTTCATAGCTTGAGGAGTGTTAATTCCGGCCAATTTATTACAAGATATGGTCGGATTCATTTCTTCTTTCTCTAGGGTTTGTTCCTTGTGTATATCCTCTGCTTTTAACATTTCTTATTCCTTTTCTTCCTCCTCTTCGCAATCTATGTAAAATAAGTTCTTCTTGGCACACTTATGACATTTAGTGTATTTTATATCACAACTTTAACAAAGTCCTTTTGCTCTTTTTTCTTCCATTTGTTGGGGTTTCAACCTTGTAGGTTATGGAAGGTTAGGGGAAACAACACTTCCATCCTTATGGTTGTGAGTGGTAGGCTTCCCTGTTGCCATAATTTTTCTTTCCATTTTTCTTTCCAACCTGAATGATTTCTCCAATGAGTCAGGTTACCTAAGACAAACCTCATGTTAGTTGCTATCCTTTAAATTCCCTATGAACACATCAATCCTACGCTCCTCTAGAATATCTTTTACCCTTATATTCAATTTTTGGAAGTCCTCAACATATCGATCTTTGGAACATGGTGGGTCTTGAATCCAATGTTAGAGTCTATGAAATCATGATTAACATTTATTTTGTTCTCATCATGAGTTTCCTTTACTACCCTTTCACCATTACTAATCATTTCTTGCAACAACTTCGTCAAAACTATCTTCAAATCTTCCATGTCACATTTTAGTTTTTCTTCTATACCAATCCATCTTAGCATCCATGCCATTCATATTAGATTCCATGCCATCCATCTTAGCTTCCATGCCACCCATGTTAACTTCCATACCATTCATATTAGCTTCCATGCCATTTATCTTTGCTTCTATGCCTTTCTTTAAACCATCAATCTTAGCTTCTGTTACCTTTCGTGAGAGTGAAATTCGTTGCATTTGGTCTCGTAATTTTGATATATCATGTTGCATTTCTTCCTCTTATTCATGATTCATGCTACAGATTTCAGGTTGCATACTAGGTGTTTCCATTTTCTTTCTTCTGGGCATCAATTAATGATAATTGTGCTTCACTATGCCCTTTGAACTTCAAACAATTTTTTTAACTCAAACTTATGAAAAAATTTTAAAAATACGACACACCTTTTCTTGCTTTGTAGAAGCTTGATATTGAATATGTTTTATCCCTGTAATTGCGAATCTCTAAGGTCTGAAATTTCTTCCCGTGGTAGCGAAAAAGTTATAGCAAAAATTCCATGATGACCTGTTTGGAGTAGCGAAACCCTAGAATCCAAATCTCTGGTACCAAATGTTATGAAACCAACTCACAAAAATATAGAAAAGATAGATAAACGCTTTAGAAATAACCCTCTTTGAGGGGGAAACCTCCTTTAAATTACACAAATTAACAATTCTTGGATGATATAAATGACAAGACCTCTTTTCTATATATAGGAGTCTTAGGGATCACAATATAATAAGACCCGACATAACAATAATAATGTAAGGGAAAAATAATAAAAATAGTGGGCTTCTATGGGGCACAATGATAACAATATGGGGACTACATGGGCACAAAAATATAATAAGGGGGTTGTACTAATAACAATAAGGGGTTACACTCGTAGTATAGAGACCTAACACTCCCTTTTAATATTTTTTCGTTTCACCATGTTCCTTTCGATGATCATAATAGTTCTCCTTTTTCTATTGGATACACCATTATGATGTAGTGTATATTTGGCCATGATTTGTTGTTTTATTCCATATACCTTGTAAAATTCATTAAAATTCTATGAATCATATTCATATCCTCTGTCTGGACTCAAGAATTTAATCTAGTGGCCATTATGTTTCTCCACTAGTGACTTTATGTTTTTGAAAATATTGAATTCTTCTAGTTTCTTCATAAGGAAGTACACCCAATCCATTCCACTATACTCATCCATAAAATTTAGAAAAAAGTAACTTCCTCAAAGTTATTGAGTCTACATTGTTCCACACAAGTTAGTATGAAACATCTCTAGGGTATCCTTTTATGTGTGGGATATACTTTCAAGGAAATTTTCTCTGTTGCTTTTCAAGAATGCAACTCTCATATATTCCAATTGCCTCATGGATGGAAGGGAGACCTCTTATGAACTTTTTCTACTGCAACAAAATCAAACTAGAAAAATGAAGATGATTTTTTATAGAACACCATAAATAAAATTAATTGAAGTAGGGTTCCCTTCCATAAAATGAAGAATCCTCTTTGCCAAAAGGCATGATAAGTGGATACATTTTTTTCTTTCTCATCTAAATTAGAAAAATTGAATTCTTATTAATATGCTTATCATATAAAAAATACTCTTCTCCCTTAAGGATTTCATTGTCTATTTTTTGAGTTATTTAGCCAATACTAATTAGGCTATTTTTTGAACCTCGGGCATAGAAGACATATGATTTATGTTGTTGTTGGAATTTTTTGGTCATGACACTGACCACTCCTTTACCCTTCAAATCAACAAAAAAGTATGTAACTAATTTAAATTACGTTTTCACTAATTCATCTAAACTAAATCAAATGTCTATTGTCAGTGATGTGATTACTATAGCCACACTATACAAACCATACATCATTTGAATTTTCATGGGAAAAAAATAGGTAATGAACATAACCTTTTCATTTTTCTTCGATATATTTGAATAATTGACATTTTTTATTCTTGGCTAGTCTACTTCTTCCAACATTCACTAGTGTAATGACCTAATTTATTGCAATAATAACATTTTACATTAGATTTATCATATCTATGGATTCTCTGCCAAGTTTTAATATTGCTCCCCCTTTCTTGTTCTAAATAATTTTCAACATTTTTATAGCTCCTATCTCTATCAACTTTTACTCTACCTATGGTTCTTGATCTTTCTTTGCCTCTAGAAAGAGAAACTTGAGTCTTGGATTCATTTTCAAGCAAGAAATTGTCATTTTTATTTATTTTCAATTCGTGGGAGAGAATAAAACCCATCAAATTTTATATAGAGAGATAAGTTAGATCCTTTTCTTCTTTGATCATTGTGACTATAGAATCAAAGCTCCTTTTGTATAGGGTTTTGAGAAGATTGTTTACTACCTTCTCATTCATCAATTATTAATCATATATCTTAAACTATTTTATAGTGGTTGTTACCTAAGGTAGGTACTGATATATTTATTCTAATTCCTTCATTACTAGGATTTCAAAGTCTCTTATCAAAATTTGTAGTTTCATTGTCTTCATCTTAGTGAATCTCTAATAGGGGCTCTCTAAGATATCCCATGTGGATTCAAATAACTTCCTAAGAGAAATACTGGGGAAGATGGTTTCATCCAAAGAATTATGGATGAGATGTAATAACTTTGCATCATTATTTTTGTATTCCCTTAAATCCTCTAGACATTTTTCAAGAATTGTTTGGCTATTATGTCTGTCATTTATATACTCCCATGAGATACATTATCCCAAAATTCTTAAGCCCTCAACAATTTCATCAATTTTATCAACCACATTTCATAGTTCATCCCTATGAATGCAAGAATCTAAACAAAGTTTTGGCTTCATGAATCCATTTCTTCCTATTTTTCAACATTTTCTCTTTTCATGTTATTGAATCTTGCTTCTATGGTGTTTAACTTAATGGTGATTTTATCCTTGCAAGTTGTTAAATATCGTTTCCATATTCTTTCAGTTGTTGGAAAATAAGGGTTAAATTTATTGTTAATGTAATACCTCTAATTAGTCTAGAGAATCATCTCTCTCACAAATGTGTATTTGATGGGCTTGTTTCTCTCTAATGTGTGCTCATTTTCCAACACATTTGGAATTTATTTGACACACTTATCTATAGCACAAACTCCTCTTCCAACACATATGGTGGCTCCACTAAGGAAAAATACATCAATTAGATAGCAATAATGCACAGTTTCGACAATTACTCATGAAAACAACAATTATCGTTCACTAGTATCACTCGGAATATAAACCCTCAATCCATAGCTTAACTCATGATCGCAATAACTTTAGGATCCACAGTTATCAGCTCTTTAAATCTATAGATTTCACAAATTGAATTAATCTAATGTGGAATAAAATGCACTCGAATAGATGTTGATCTAAGTGTTTTCATTGATGTCGAGTATAAAGATTAGGGGGAGCTTGTTGGATAGCATCAATTGGTTGTGTTGATGTCAAATAGCCACTAGAGAGTGCAAATGTTTACAAAGTCTTATTTTGACTGAAAGTTACTGATGAAGGATTTAATGGCCTATATTTGAAGGAAATTTGTTTACAAGTGATTTGATCTAATGTTCATGCAAATTGAATAGTTGGACATCCCTCTCAGAGATCCATCTAATAGTATATGGCACCGTGAAAAAGTCCCAAGCGATCAAAAGTTATGGTAGTTTGAAGTTTGGTAAGTTTTGAAAGCCTTCTGGTTCTATAGCATAATAGAAGGTGCGAGAAGGATATTTTTCCTCTAATTGACGTAAATATTTGAAAGTGCACCACCGAGCTTTTGATTGTAGTTCCAAGTGATGCCATGGGTCCATAGTTGGCAAAATAAATGAGATTGGAATGTTTCGAGTAGGTGACATACTCTAGGGTTGAACAAAGGTGTAGTTCACAGCTCGACAGGATGGAAAACCAAATGAGCAAGAAAAAAATATCTCATTAGTCAATAAATGTTGCATCACTAAGTTTATGAATGAAATTAGTGAAGTTTTGGGTGGTATATAGAAGGCACGGTGACAAACTCAACAGGCCCAAAAAATGATAGATCTCAGTTCCCTCGGGTTTCATTAACAAAGGTATTTGTCGTAAAAAATAAGATAATAGGTTTTCCTTCATACAAATGATGGGGTGGCATAGTGACAAGTGATTGAATATGATTGGATTATGAGCATGATGTGGCATCTATATGGTGGTAATGACAACATGACATGGCATGATGTGGAAATGACACATGACATGTAGATTTGGTAATTTCGGGTGCCTAAGTGGCCCTTTGACAACTAACACATGGAACCAATTAAAATGTGACAAGTGGAAATGTAATGATGAGGTAAGACAACTAGAAAAACACATCATCGTGATGTAGAAATAAAAATGTTCGCTAAGGTTTTAAGTATTTTGTGGTTGACAGAAGGGGCAAGACAAAAATCAAGTCACCAATAGAGGTGAAATATCACGTCCCGCTATTGAGGTTTAGGTAGAGTGTTCCATGTAGACTTGGAGAAGGTACATACTTGACAGAATCTAGGAGACAGAGATATATCGAGTACCTAACATAAAAGTTCACGTCGCATTATGGAGGTATTGTTTCGGAGCTTTGGCACTATGAGTTTTTGGGCACAATGTGAGACAAATGGCATGGGATAAAGATTCTTCATGAAAATAGTTTATAACATAAATTTTAATTTATAGGATTTTTTAGTTAACAAAGAAATTAATTACAAAACACGGAGTGCAGGAACCCCCTCCATTCCATGCTATGACAAGTGGATGTACGCTAGGCATGATTCAACAAAAAGACAATATGGCCCCATAAGGGACTAGTATATTGCAGACAAATGGAGTTGAAAGAGACCAATGATGAGGAAACAAGTGGAAGAGAGGTGGTGATGACATGTAAATCATGATGATGTGGTGCCGTGGTAGCATGACATCTCGTAGGAAAAAAAGGGCTTATTGGGTGGCCAATTGGGTTGAATCTAAGTGACATGTTACACCACATAGATATTTCCATGTGGAAAATGATGATGTCAATAGAAGACATGGAAAAGCATCAAGATTTGTGCCAAGGGTTCAGCATGTGAGAATTTGTGCCTTTTGTGTATAAGTGTGGTTGAAGCTCTCAGGCATGTAAATCCTGACACTGAATGTTAAGGGCATGGAGGTATTAAACAAGTGTGAAGCTTAATGCTCTCCATGCTCAATCCATTATTCATGGCTCAGAGTCACACATGCTAAAACATTATTGAGAAAGGTGCAACACAAAATGAAATCTCAAATTATGGGCACCAAATTTTGGTAAGATGATAATTAGAATATTTTGGTGGCTACATGAATTGAGTATGTTGATATTGTTAATAAAGATAATTTTACTAGGGGTAAAAACAATGATATGGTGCTCATAGTAATTCAAATGAAACGATATAGAAGAAAGTGCATTTGTAAAGAGAAGTTAATGAACCTATTGTTGTCCGGTTGGAAATCAAAGGATGAGACAGAGAACCTAAAAGAGTTATGAGAAATTAAAGGAGGAATTGTAGCTTAATGCATCCTAAATGAGAAGTACCTCCTAGAGTTATGGAAGTAAAAATTGAAGACTTTCCTCGAGTTGTGAAAAGTATAAATGAAATGTATCTTTGATCCCTATGAGAGTAAATGAAGTTATTTTTCGAGCCACGTGCAAATTGTCAGAAGATTAAAATTCTATTGTGCTAAGTATTGAAGCTATCTCAGTAAGATAAAAAGTATGAGGCTTCTATAGTGAGAATAGGATGAGACATTGTTGAAGCTGAGTGTAACTCGAAAATTATCAAGAAAGGTAAGAGTCAAGAAGGCCAATTGTCTAAGAGGGCCAAGAGATGTGAGGGTCAAAGTTAGAAAGTGCCAAGACTATGAAAGACTTAGTTGATGTAACATATATGAAAAGTTTTGATTAGATATGAGTGTTTGAAGAGATGCAGAGTAGAGACTAAGACTAAGGATACTAAGTACATTGTGAGATATCAGGCTAAGTAAGAGTTGTAGATGAGAAAGAGCAACACAAATTTAATATGAATAGAGAACCTGTGGATCTGAGTGCATGAAAAATGAATCTACATGGACCAGTAGATTGGTGCTAGCACATTAGGGATTTGTTACTTCCTTAAGG
This sequence comes from Pinus taeda, assembly GCA_000404065.3. Taxonomy (NCBI): domain Eukaryota; kingdom Viridiplantae; phylum Streptophyta; class Pinopsida; order Pinales; family Pinaceae; genus Pinus; species Pinus taeda. Next base: position 149,547 of record APFE030094980.1, read on the forward strand.
TTGGTGCTTGAGAAACAATTGGGGGTTGGTTCCTCCTACAAGTAATGGCTTGCAAATCAGGGAGTTGGCTCTTTGTGCAAGTTAATGCAAACAAAACAAATTATGGAGTTAGTGCTTTCTTCTAGTTGGTGCAAGCAAAACAACTTGAGGGTCAGTGCCTCCTATGAGTGGGTGCTCATAAAAACTGATGTAATTAGAAGTTGTGGCTTTAGATCTACATCAAAATAAAACAAGATTGTTGGTTTTATTCCTTTATGGGTTTCAATGTAAAAATATATGTGTCATATATCTGTGTTGTTTATGGTGTTGTTTATGTGATTCATGTGATGATTATATTGTTTCTTAAATGATTGACTACTGATTAAATAGAAAATATAAAATTGTCAATAATTGTTTAGATTGGTCTTATTACTTATTCATCCCCCCTTAGTATTAACCTAGTTTCCAACAATAGAATGGAACCCATTTTCCTCTTAATGGTTTTATTATAACATATTATGATAACTAACTAGGGGTTTAAGTTGACTTCTTAAACCTTGAACATGAGCCAAAACTCAACCCTTCTAGAGTATTCTTCATATGTCCCACAAGGCTAGCACCTTTTCCATGAGAAATGGGGGTTGACATTGCATCCTCTTGATCTATGGTGGTTAATTATGATAGGTCAATTTTTCAGAGACATAACTTTCTCATACAAGCTTTGATTGAGGTGATTCTTGAGCCATTGGAAAGGTATTATGCATATATTATGAAATCTAGATCCATATTAAGTCCAAGACCATAAAAAGTGCCCATTTAATGTCTCAATGTGGCTAAAAAGTTGTCATTCAATGCCTCAAAGTGGCTCTTGCATTTTTCACCTAATGTTTTTCAAAATTGGGCCTCTAGTAAAAATGACCTTGCAACTTGATTCTTTCAATTTTTTTACACTAAAATAATTAAGCTAGAGGAAAAATAATATAATGATCCAATCTAAATGAATAACTAAAAAAATTATAAATGAAGAACAAACTAACTAGTGAGTGTAATCATGTTTCTAATAGGTCTTACATCTATCCCTTATCATTTAAAATCATTGGTAAGGTTCTATCTATTGAATTTTATCATTCATCATCTCCACACACCACAAAACCATTGTAAAAGGCATGAATGAGTGCGTTGTTTATTTTGTAAATCAGGGTTGAATGAAGTCTATGTTTTCTTTTTAGTGTAGGGAGTAAACATTGTTTGCAACTGTTCAGTTATAATGATAGCATCATAACGATTACATGTAAACATCTTATATGAGCTTGACATTATGATTGCAATCTTTCCATTTGTAATATGATCTTTTATCTCATCTAACCGTGCAAATCATTCTGGTGACAAATAGATAATCCTTTACATTGTGGGTTAAGTACCTAAAGGTCATGAGTATGCAAACTTGTTAAGTTTTCTCTACGATTTGTGAGAGAGGGGTATGTGTGCATCCTTTTACTTATTGGTTAAACTAAGTCTTATTTATTTTTACAACCTTAACCTAAGGTCCTATTTATTTTGACAACTGACCTAGTTTGGTCATTTTAGGTATTCCCTCTAAAGGCCTAGGCCATATCAACCTAGAAGTGAGAGGAAAGGACACAGAAGTGACAATGGGTGGCTAAGATGGACATTCCCTTCACAAAAGGTTTAATGTCATCATCCATGGTGGTTTGTGGTTTCCATGTAGACTCTAAATTTTATTCTACACAATATATTGTGGCTAAGAGATTGATGTTTTCTTTTGTGTTTTGTGATTTATGAATATTATATCTTACTTAAACATTGATTTATGTTCTTTGAAATTATTTTTAAATTTTATGTAAATTGTATTCAATATGTTAGCATGATCAAAATTTTCAAGAACTTAATAAATAATTTTATAATAATGAGTACTGTAATTAAATAATAAGTTAATATGGATATTTTTTCTTCTCTTTGTTTTTTAATAAAAAAATTTAGTTACATTGATAATTTTTTGTTTTCCATCTTTTTCAATCTATTTCAATATCTTTTTACAAAATTTACAAATATGCTTTTTGTCATTTTACTCATTGGAAATTCCTGTGACATCTACCATCCATTACTAATAGAATATGCTAGCTTAAGAAACAAAATATTTATCATAATAACAATTCAATAATATAAATTAAATATAAAAAAAAAAATTATAAATACCAACCTCTGTTAATACATGATTGAAACAAATACTTTGGTAAGATAGATAAAGATACACCACAAATAAGATATGGAAAACAAAGTAATAGTCATATATAACATTACCTTTATACCTTCAAAATCTTTAACAATGATACATACCCAACATAAAGAAAATGCTTGGTAAAGACCATACTCTATTAATACATTATTTGGTACAAATACAGACTACACTCTGATAACACATGTTTCGAAAAGACATAGATAACAACATATTACAAGGAAGATAGGGGAAACAAAATAGTTACCAGATATAGCAGTTCCTTCACAGACATTGATAATGATACAGGCCCATGGTAGCAAAAACACTTGGTGCAGGCCACACTGTCTCCATACATGAATGAAAGAGAATGCTTTGGGAGAATCGCTCCAAATATACTTTAAGATTTTATACTTAAGTCAGTCTTAAAAATATAATAAAAAATTATCCATCATCTCTACTGCAAATAATATTATCCATCATCTCTGACACTTTCTTATACGATACTTTCTTGCATTGAAAAAAAGTCTAGGTACACTATGCATTATAAGGTCAGCTCCTACACATTATAGGGAGATGCATGTGCAGCCTTGAGAAGAAAGGAAATGATTAAAGATGTGATAGTTGAGAGGGAGCAGGATAGTGATCTCAAGATGGAGCCTTAGCTAGTTGGCAGTTGGGTTAACTAGTAGGATGATGGTGGTGAGGACTAGTTCGAGTTAAGTGGGTAGAGAGAGAAATTAGAGCTATACCACCAGGAGTAAGGAGGGTAAATATAGAGTTTTAGTCCTAGAGTCACTAAGATTTGGGAAGTATCCTTTGAGGTGTCCTCCTCATGGATAATTACTAATCGAGGTGGATCTTCAAATACAATAGCGTGGAAAAACTCAAAAATCAAAGTGATCAGAATGAAGTCAACTTAGGATCAAAGCATAGATCTCGTCATCATGATTCTAACACTGTGAACGACATTTCAATCTGAGTGCAGATGATGAAGTTATCGCACAAGGAAGGCTGCTTCGATCCTTAAGAAAATGAGAATTTTCCTTTGAAAATGGGTTTTGAGCCTTAAAAGAAAAATCGCAATCAGATGCATAGAGGCAGACTTAGGAATTAGCAGGCAAATGGATCATAGGTTATATATATATATATATATATATATATCAGTGAAAAAGCAGAGTGATCAATGATCAAACAGTTGATGGGATCGTTATTGAGACACTGGAGCGATCTATGAGCGGGACACCGAAGCAATCGGTTGAAGCTGATATCTGAGATCAAAAATTCCCTAGTTACAAGACCTTAGGGACAGCGATACGCCGATTTGTGACCTTAGTTCAGACTCGATATGGAATATATTCCCAATTTCACCAGTTTTGAAGTCCGGGTAAATGGTTTTGGGGTGGATTATTTGTGTTTTTCGGGATTTTAAGGCATTATCGCCTCAACGATAAAAAGGTCATTTTAAGAGGCAGTTACACCCGTCGATCCTTCCATGACATCAACCTCCATTGTTAACGAGACAACCCCGATTTAAAGGGGATTCTGTTCGAAAACCCATTATAAAACCCGATCGATGGAAAGAGCGGGGAGGAGGCATTTTTGTTGCAGCACGCTGTTTCATTGGTAGGAGGTTGAGAGAGCATATTTGTCAGTGTTTAGATAGTTCTACATGACTCCAGCCCCTTTCGTTGCTATGGACGCATTGGTGCTGTTTACCTCTCCATCATTGGGCATCCATTTCATAGCCATCTTGCAGATTGGAGGTATAAGCCTCTTGTGGATAGTTGATGATTGTAATTTTCTTTTCTTTCATGCCATTTAATAAGAAAGGCCTCCCCATTGTTGAGCTGGGCCCAGAGACGTAGTCTGAATTGGATGAACTCCGTTATCAAACCTTGGTGTCTTCTTTTGTGCCTTTTATGTGTTTACTTCTTCTTTTCTTATGTGCATATTTCTGTGTTAAGTTGCAATTTTGCATGTGATTCTTTTCTATACATCTATAAGCGAAAACATTCTGGATCAAGTGGTATCAGAGCAGGGCTTTTTGGATGTGAATTGCATGTTTGCATGCTAACAAGAGGCAGGCTTCAAAGAGGCGAAGGGGAACTAGAACCTTTTTATCCAGAAGAAGGGCATGCACCTCGAAGGAGAAACATGGCAAAAGATGAAGCTCATATTGAAAATAAGCGTAATTTTAGAAAGACTTTCTATTCAATGGCAGAGAACATCAGTCAGCTAGTTTTAAGACTAGAGAAAGAAGAGGAGAGAAATCTAGAAGGACAAGGTTTAGCACATGGGAATGGTGGAGAAGAACCCCCTCCTTCTCCTTCTGGTAGTGAAGGCTCTCCTTCCTCTCACCACCATAATCAGAGAAATCGAAAGGATGCATCTAAGAAGCATTTTTTAAAATTAGATGTTAAATTTGATCTTCCTCTGTTTAATGGTGAAAGTAACATAGAGAATCTTAATAATTGGATCAGGAAGATTGAGGTTTACTGCTAGATTCAGCAAATCATAGAGGATGAGGGAAAAATCTAGCTGGCCTCTCTATGGCCAGGTAGCACAACTCTCGTTTTGTGGGAGAGCAAATTTCATAGCAGTAAAAATGTGGGTAAGCTCTTTTCCTCATGGCCTGATTTCACTTTTGCATTAAAGGAACAATTTTATCCCTTAGGATACAAACAGAAAGCTTTGATGAATTGGAAATATTTAAGGCAAGGCAAAGGGCAGGATGTTTAGAGTTTTACAGAAGAGTTTAGGAAGCAAGCACTGAATTTGGGTATTGCACTTGATGCACCTGAAATTGTAACTAATTATTTTGGCTCACTGCATAGTTATATTAGACATTCATTGTTATTGTTTGAACCAACCACTATTGATTCAGCCAGCGTGAAAGCAATTCATATTGAGAACAGGGGCAAGAATGAAAGAGAGGATCAGTCCAAAAAGCCACCGTTCAAACCTCCCAATAGAAAATCCAAAGCGAAATGGAAAGGGAAGGAAAAGAAAACAACAAAAACCAAAGAGGGAGAGTGGCCTTATTGCAATCACTGTAATAAGGAAGGCCACGATGATGATCACTGTTGGAAGCAGCACCCAGAAAAGTGTCCAAAGATGTATGGAGGAATAGGGAAGCAAAAAATAGTAGCAGTGGCACAACAAGACCTTGGATCAGATTCGGGAGATGAAACGCTGGTCACAATAGTGGGAACAAAAGGTACCCTTACACCTCCTGTTGATTCTAAATTTCATGAAAGTACCAGTTCTGTAGATGAGTCCCTTTAAAATGATAGAAAAAGAATTGAATTATTTCATATCAGGGTTTTCGTAAATCATATAAAAATAGGAACTCTATTTAATACTAGGTCCCAAGCAAACCTAATTGTAGAATCCCTGGTAAATAAGCTTAGCTTAGAGACAAAACCACACCCAAAACCTTACTTGCTGGGATGGATACATGATAAAATGAAATTGAATGTAACCCAGCAGTACAAGGTCAAATTTGTGATTGCGTCTAAGCTGGTAGATGAAGTAGAAATGGATGTAATACCACTGGATATCTATGGCATGGTATTAGGGAGCCCATACCTATATGACAGAAAAGCAATCTTTTACCACATCACCAAGGATGGGGTAGAATACATAGTTTGGGCTTATTAAATAAGATTAATGCCAGCCTCGTAGGTGCTGGGAAAATGAAATTATTGGTGAATTCTAGTAAAACATTCATGGTTATGGTTGTAAGGGAGAAAGAGGCTGAATTCGTTGATGCGTTCCAGGGCTATGATGGGAAGCATAAACAAGAATTAATGGAATTGATTTATGATTATAATGAACTGTTTCAGGAGCCGAAGGGACTACCTCCGAAGAGGGAAATCCAACACGAAATCCATCTATTACATGATGCCCCTTTGGCAAATATCGGCGTGTATAGGATGTGAGTGATTGAGATGAAGGAAATCAAGAGGTAAGTGTTGGAATTGCTGGACCAAGGCGTCATCAGGGCGAGCTCCTCTCCACGTGGTTCACTGATTGTTATAGTGTGAAAGAAAGATGACAGCTGGAGGATGTACGTGGACTATCGCGTGCTCAACAAGATATCGGTGAAAAATCGTTATCCCCTCCCACTCATAGATGATTTATTAGACTAATTAAAAAGTGTTGTATATTTCACAAAGTTGGATTTGCACAGTGGCTATTACCAGGTTAGAATTGTGGAGAAGTATGTGTAGAAAACCGCTTTCAAGGCCAAGCAGGGGTTGTTCGAATGGATGGTGATGCTATTCAGGCTTTGTAATGCTCTATCCACCTTTATGCAGGTTATGAATGATATATTTCATCCTTTCATTGATGAGTTTGTTCTCGTGTATTTAGATGATATACTAGTTTTTAGAAAGAGTTGGTTTGAACATGTGAGTCATGTAAAGAAAGTGCTTGATGTGCTGAAAAAGGAAAAACTCTTTGTAAAATTGTGAAAGTGTGAGTTCGGGAAAACCTCTTTGGGTTACCTAGGTCATATTGTTGGTCATGGTCAGTTAAAAATTTATCCCTCTAAAGTTGAAGCAATTTTAAATTGGCCTAAGCCTACTAGTATAACCGAGATCCGTAGCTTTTTAGGTGTAGTTTAGTATTGGAGGAGATTTATTGCTAATTTCTCTCTTATTGCAGCACATTTGCACACCTTGACAAGTGTGAAACAGGTCTTCCAATGGGTAAGACAATGAAAGTCCTTCGAAACATTGAAGGAAAAAAGTAGCACCGCACTAGTCTTAGCCTTACCTAATCTCCAAAAGCCATTTTGAGATCGAAACCAATGCCAATGGTTATGCCATGGGAGCTGTACTAATGCAGAAAAGGAAGCCAATTTGTTACCATTTTGAGAAGTTTTCTCAAGCTGTGATAAACTATCCCACCTATGACAAGGAGCTTTATGCCTTGGTGCAGAGTGTGAAAAAGTGGAAACACTACATGATCAACAAGGATACCACCATCCATACAGGTCATCAGCCCTTGTAGTACCTTCAGTCATAAACCAAGTTGCAGAAATCTCGTCATTTCAAGTAGATGGGCTTTATTCAACAGTTTCATTTGGTAATAAAGTATAAGAAGGACACTAGTAATAAAGTGGCAGATATGATATCTTGCCCTCCTATTTCTGCTTCTGTTATTTTGCATAATGCTTCATTATCTTTTGAGAGTTATGCTGAACAATATACTAATGATGATGACTTTAAGGAGGTTTTTTCAAAATTAACCCATGGTTCACAAGTGGACAACTATAACTTGCAGGGGAAATCGTTGCATCACCTTGGTAAATTGTGTATTCCCACAGGAGAAAGAGTACATGTAATTCGAGAGGCTCACACCTCTCTTGTGTTTGGACACTTTGGTGTTGAAAAGACTTTATGTCATGTACAAATATTTTGTTTTTGGCTTCATATGAAAAACATTGTGACTCGCTATGTAAAGGGTTGTGTGATGTGTTCTATTTCAAAGCCCTATAATAGAAAACTTGGGCTCTACACACCACTCCCTATTTCGAGTCATCCATGGGAAAGTATATCAATGGAATTTGTAGGAGGTTTACCTTTGTCTAGGAAGAGTCATGACTATTTGTATGTCGTCGTTGATAGTTTTAGCAAGATGTGTATTCTTATGCCTTGTAAAAAGGAGATTACTGCAGAGTAGACTGTTTCTCTTTTCTTTCAGCATGTTTAGGTCCACTTTGGATTACCCACATCAATTGTGTCAGATCGAGACTCTTGCTTCCTTGGAGAGCTTTGGACCAGCTTGTGAAGGATGATGGACACCAAATTGAAAAGAAACACAACATTTCACTACAGACTGATGGACAGACAGAGGTTGTTAATTGTACCATGGTACACTTATTACGAGGCTATTATGGGAAACATCCCAAGTTGTGGGATGAACATCTCCCCTATATACAACATTCCTACAACCGAGTAGTTCATTCATCTATGCAACGTTCACCATTCGAGACATGTTTTGGTTACCTACAAAAGGACCCTTTTGATATGGTCTTTGGAAGGGAAGATGGCTCTAGTGGACATAATGATAGGGATAAAGCTCAGTAGTTCATTCAGTGAATCCAATTAATTCACCAAGCCGTGCAAGAGCAGTTGGAGAAAAGTCAAGCTCGGTACAAGGCTCAACATGATAAACACCGAGTCGACCATCAATTCCAAGTGGGTGACAAGGTGTGCTTCGACATCAACAAAGAAAGGATGAAGGGAGAAGGAAATAAGTTATGGCCAATCCGGTATGGACCATTCACCATATTGGAGAAGATTGGGAACAATTCCTTTCGTCTTGACTTGCCGGTATATATGTAGATGTACTCAGTAGTGAATGTGGAGAACCTAAAGCTGTATGAACCACCTTTGATCATGGACACAGATGAGGTGGGCACAATTCCTATAGTCGATATTTTGCACTAGAATATCTCGATGAGTTGCCCGAAGAAATCATCCTCAACAGAAGAACCAGGACTTCACGGCAAGGAGATGAAGAATACCTTCGAGTTGGATTCAAGGGAATGCACCCTAGCAAGGACAAATGGTTGTAGAAAGAGAAAGTGAGGGAATAGTTCCCTCACTTGCCAATTGACTAATGAAAAGCTCTTGGCGGTCCAAAAGCTCCTCAATGGGGAGGATTGATCCAGGTGGATCTTCAGATACAATGGCACGGAAAAACTCAGAAATCAAAGTGATCAGAATGAAGTCAACTTAGGATCAGAGCATAGATCTTGTCATCCTGATTCCAACGGTGTGAATGACACTTCAATCCAAGTCTGGATGATGAAGTTATCGAACAAGGAAGGCTGCTTTGATCCTTAAGAAAATGAATATTTTCCTTTGAAAATGGGTTTTGAGCCTTAAAGGCAAAATCGGAATCGAAGGATGCGTAGAGGCAGACTTAGAAAAGGTGTTGAGGAAACCCCGATAGCCAATCTTCGACTAAATGGGATTGGCAGATCGATGGGAAAATGGATAAGAGGTTAAGAGGTTATATTATATATATATATATATATTATATATATATATATATATATATATATATATATATATATATATATATATATATATATATATATATTATATATATATATAGATATAGATATAGATATAGATATAGATATAGATATAGATATAGATATAGATATAGATATATTGGTGAACAGGAAAAGCGATTGGTGATCAAACAATCAACAGGATCATTATCAGGAAATTGGAGCGATCTATGAGTGGGACACCGACGCGATCGGTCGACGCCGATATCGGCAATCGGCAATCAGCAGTCAGGAGTTCCCCAGTTACAAGACCTTAGGGACAGTGATACACCAATTTGTAACCTCAAGTCAGACCCGATATAGAATATATGCCTGATTTCACCAGTTTTGAAGTCCTGGAAAATGGTTTTGGGGCGGATTTTTAATGTTTTTCGGGATTTTAAGGCCTTATCGCCTCAACGATAAAAAGATCATTTTAAGAGGCAGTTACGCCCACCGATCCTTTTAGAGATTTTAGAACATTTTTGAAATCCTATAAACACGAGCAAAAAAATAATTGCAAAATGTATATTGTTAATATTTTAAATACATGTGAAACTTTTATTTATTTTTTAACTTTAAACGAAATTGAGATTTATATAAATTATTTAGATTGTCTAACCATGATACTTAATTTATTTTAAAGCTTTATTTAATGTATAAATATGTAACACTATGAATAATAATAATATACATAAAATAGTTTATAGAAAGCATAACTTCATCGTTTTGGGGCTTGTGTCCATCCCTTAAGGAGAAAAATATTATGATGGGAAAGATCTTTATTATTCAGAATATGTAGCATTTGTTATATTATCACATTATATGCTAAACCTCAAGAAGTCCTTTCTTACTTTAGTGCATTATTTTTTCTTTCCTCCATTTTATCTTCTTAACCCGATTATTTTGGCCCCTCATATTCGACCTCTGACTATCAGCAATGAGATAATATGTATATACATCTATGGAAGTTGTAGGTGGGCGCTCATTGCAGGCAGATTACCAGGCCGTGCTACTTTGGCCGTCAAGAATCATTGGAACACCACATTGAACAAGAAAAACATATATTCTCGCAGACATATATTCTTGCAAACATATATTCTTGCAGATTACCAGGCCATGCTGCATTGGCCGTCAAGAATCACTGTACTCTTGCAGACATATATTCTTCTTCCCATCAAAATGAACAAATGAAGAGATTATCCAGTGACTCATCTCCGAACACTGAAGGGCAATGTGATAATTCGCATGCTGGTCCTCATATTCCACATGGGATTACAGAAGCCGAAACCAAATCGACAGTTAATCCTTAAATGAATTTGCCACTCCCACCAGTTGACATGGAGGCCTCGGAGCAGAATTGCATGATAGTGCCAGACCCCAGTAGTCTATCTGCAGATATTAATAACATCATCCTTTAGGAGGAGGATAACTTCAACAAACAATACTATTTTCTCAGCGATGATGAATTAATTTGCTGGTCAATTTTTCAATAGAGAATATATTTCAATGGTTAATCAATCACAACCAACTTTTCAATCATCCATTTTTTAATCGAATATGTATATAAACCATAGTGAATTCTTAATTCTTTAAGTAGTACCATTTTCTAAATGTTGTGCTGGTCAATGTCTCAACAGAGAATATAACATAATGGTTTGCAAATCACAAATTAGGTTGAGAAGCTTTAGAAGAAGAAACAATTATTAAAAGGGCCAATCTATTTAAATTTTCTAAGAACTAATTTTACGGAGAAGCCTTACTACAAGCTAACTTTCATGGACAGAAACCACAATTATATCTATTTTAATAAAGAATTAAAATAAGACCCAACAATATACTGTCATAAGATAATTCAAAAGTAAAATAATCCATAATCCATATAAATAATTTATATTTTATTTTAGTCAAAATGTTCCTAAACTCTTTGAACTTAGGTTAATTATGCAATATGCTCATGTAATATGCATTTTTAGGAAACATAGTCTTGAATAAGCATCATACAAAAAATCATACATCAACCACATTTCTATTTAATTTCCACTTTCCATTAATGCATGGTTAACTTTATAATTTTTTCCTTGGTTATCGAATTTGCCTTATTCTTTCTCGAGCAAGTTTTTCTGCATGTATCCAATTAACCTTTATTCAATCTTTTAATAATCAACCAGATCTAAAATTAAAAGTGAAAATAAATTACTTTTATCACAATTTTTTTCATAATGTGTTGTAATATCAATGACTAATTAAGTGAATATAATTAAGTGAATACAATGAAACTGTTAATATTTTATAATGTTTTCAATTAAAACTAACAACATGTATATTTATTTTATTTTTTATTATAACTGGAATTGTTTTTCTTTAGAGAATATTTTGTTTTTATTTTAAAAAGACACATGTCAAATTGAGGATGAACACAAAAGGAATTACATCTCTTTCATATTGGTGTGTACAATATTGATCGGTAAATTTCCGTGGATATTTCATTGGGTAGTTTGTCACAATAGATCTCATAAAATTATTTTTAAAATAAAAAAAATTACATTATTAAAACTTTATTTATTTTTAGATTTCGAAATCTATAGAATATTGTTAATAGTGCATGTATGCGAACTAAAAGTTATGAAAATAAACGACATTAAAATAAAATCTCTCTCACACACATTTGACACAAGATATCATCTTGGAAACCCTGTTTGGGGGAAACCTAGCTGGAAGGTGGGCCACCCTACTCTCTTTCTCTAAATAGAAAATGTCTGCAAGCACAAAGAAGTATGGCTTGTGGTCTATAGGCTACTATAGTGCACAAATTTTCTATCTGTGCTCTATGTCCTATTGATATCGGTTATTTTTTCTTAGCTATGGAACCACTGCATTCAAAAGAATGGAACATCTTTTCCTCCTAGTGGCCCAATTATAACATGGCCCGATAGCCTACTAGTGGTTAGATTTGACTACCTCAACTCTTAAATAGAGTTACAATATAGACTCTTATAGATTCTTCTTCATCATAATCATGTGGCTACCCCCTTTTACATAAATTATGGGGCATGATGTGACATCGTCTCGAATTATTCTTGCGCAATTGGAAAGGTCTTTGTGTGTAGAATTGGAAAAATTGTGGCACACTAAAATAATAAAATTTTACCCCAACAAAATGTTGTTAGATGCCTCAAAATTCTCCGAGAAGGTTTCAAACCCCAATTTGCCAAATTGGGTCTTGCCAGTAAAAATGGCCTTGAGAGTTGATTCCTCCATTTTTCCACTCTGAAAGCATCGAGGCGGATGATAAATGATATAATGATCCAATCTAGATCGCTAATATTTTATAGAACTAACAAAGCATGTATATTCATGTGTGCGAGAAGGAGGTGTGTGGAAGAAGTGTGTGAAGGCGAAATGTATGTAGAAATACATAACATTGTGGAAAATATTTGTTGTTCCTTGCTCCATACACTTATTCTTTTGTACAAAAATTCTTTGTAACATGCATTAAAATGACACTTCATTTAATATTGGATAATAAATATTTAATTCACAAATGCAAGATCACAATTACACTTAGAATTTAGGAACCATAAATACCAATATTCATTGATTCTACTTTGTTGAAATATTTAAATGAATAGGAGGATTCATGAAAAAGAAACATCAAAATAAATATGTCAATATTAAACAAAAATCTATTCAAAGTAAAACATTAGCTAGCAACAAAACAAGCTATTAGAGTAAATGATATTTAAGCACTCGAATGATGTCCTGATTATGCATCAATTTGTTGAATAAATGTTGGAAATATTTATATTTTAATATATACTTGTCCACAGAAAGATTTATATTTTAATATATACTAGTCTACGACATGGGAATTTGATTGAGGTTAGAAGAAGGATACCACACTCGATATTAGCCGCTGATTATGGTGGAATGATCAAAGCCATCAAACATAGTTTTGAAAACTACACATCAGGTCATTCACAAAATAGTTTTTCCGCACTTTCTTTGCATCTTGATACCAAATTGAAAAAAACCACACCAACATAGTAGAGGGGTAGTTAATCTCCCACCCTTATTTCACCCCTAATATACACGAAAACCAAACTTTATGCCCCAAAATTTAATAAGCCAAAATTGTTAATTAATTGATTTATATGTAGTATTGTGCGGGAGAGAAGTGTGTGGAAGAAGTGTGTGAAGGGAAAATGCATGTAGAGATGTTGAACATTATGGATGAAAGTTTTTGTTCCTTACTCTGGACACTCGTTCTCCCACACAATACTCATTCCTCATAGACATTCAAACGACACTTTATTTAATATTGAATAATAAGTATTTAGTTGACAAATGTGAAATCACAAATGCTATTAGTATTTAGGAAGCTCAAATAAAAGGATCCCACATCGACATAGTAGTGGGGACAATTAATCGCCCAAACTTTAATAAGCCAAAACTACTAATAAATTGATTAATATGTAGCGTTGGGCAGTAGAGAGGTTTGTGGGAATGTATGCAGAGGTATAGAACGTTGCAGAAGAAAGTTTATGTTCCTAGCTCCACACCATTGTAGAAGAAAGTTTATGTTACTAGTCCACACAACTATTCTCTCGTACAACACTTCTTCCGCACATGCATTAAAAATATGTTTCATTTAATATTGAATAATAGGCATTTAATTCACAACTGTGGGATTATAAATGCACTTAATATTAAAAAATTGTGAATACCAAGATTCATTGCTTCTACTTTGATAAATTTTTTGAAGTTATAGGAGGAATGGTATGAAAGAAACATCAAAATAAACATGTAAATATTGAACAAAAAGCTAGTCAAAGTAAAACATTAGCTAGTAATGAAACATTAGCTATGTGGAACAACAAGTGTATGGAGTCTGTGATATGTGAATCGATTCAATGAATAAAGACCGAAAAGAAATACATTTTAATATATGCTAGTCCATAGTGTAGGAAGTTGATTGAGGTTAGAAGAAGGACCATGCACTTAGTATCAACTGTTGATTATGGTGGAATGATCAAAACCGTCAAACATAGTTTTGAAAATTGTGCGTCAAATCATCTGCAAAGCAAATTTTCCATAACTCCTTTGCATCCCAATATCAAATAAAATGAGCCCATGTCATCATAGTAGTAAGGGAAATTAATCACGCACCCTTATTTTGCACCTGATATACACATAAACTAAACTTTTCAAGCCCTAAAGTTTAATAAGTCAAAACCACTAATTAATCGATTAATATGTAGTGTTGTGTAGGAGAGAGGTATGTGAAAGAAGTGTCGAGAGGGGAAATGTATGCGAAGGAGATGCAGTGCATTGCAAATGACATTTTTTATTCCTTGCTTTTCACAAATGTTCTCTCACATAACACTTTTTTCTCACACACATTAAAAGAAACTTTAATTAATATTGGACTTAAATAAGTTTATGCTTAAAGTTAAAATAATTTCATGTTTGTGGTAGAAATTTCTCTCTACACCCTCGTTCTCCTATACATACCCTCCTTTATGCACATCCTTTCATTCCATATACATTCATGGTTTCATACACTTGTTTTCCCACACAACTAAATTTGTAAAAATTTAAAATGAAAAATAAAATAAAATGCAATAAGAGGTAAATGCATTAGGATTATATGTGTTAGTGTTAAAGTACTCATCTACAGAATGCCCTCTCCCCTCCTTACCTAAAGGACTTGCTCAGAACATTGTGTCAGTGTCAATCTAAGAGTACTCACCAACAAAATGACCATTTAAAAAGTTAGTCTTATTTTCATTTTAAAAGAATTTGTTAGGCAATGACAAATACGGAAATTCAATTTCCCTCCACTAGGGGAATTATGTCACAACAAAGCTCTAGTTCAACCAATCAAAAATTAGAAATGAGATTTTCAATAGAAAATTAAAAATAAAATTTTCAAAAATTTAGAAAATATTTTTGAATTTAGAAAAAAATGTAAATATTCAACATTTTATGAAAACTTTGAATTTAGTTACCAAAAAGTCACAAAAACTAAGCAAACTAATAAATCAATTTACCTAATTATTGAAAATCTCTCATTATATACAATTAGAAAATATAAACAACTAAATAACTAAACACAAACTCAAAACTATATAAAAAGCATAAAACCCTATCGAGAAGAACATTTTTTACATTGAAATGAAAAAAAATCCCTACAATATAGAATCATTGAAATTGTTTCCATACATCTAAAAAAAGTAAAACTAATAAAAAAGAAAAATATGCTATTTAAAATTGGAATTAAGAGATGTGGAAATACTATTTTGAAGATTTAAAAAAAAAAAATTGCATATCTTTAATTATTTAATTTCTAAGGAAATTGAGTTAATTTGAGTTTTAGAATTAAGATATAGGAAAATCTTTTGTGCAAATGGTAGCTCAAGGGCAATGGCCATGGAAATGAATGTCTCCTACAGAAGTCTTGGGTTCAAATCTTGGGTACCCTCCCTGTTGGGGGTATTAATGGACATGAAATTGGAGAGGTCGCCCCGGCCTACAAAAAAAAAGATATAAGAAAATCTTTTATAAAAATATTTTTGAGTTTTTAAAGTTATTTCCTTATCTTTTTTAAAATCATTTTCAATAACAAATTTTTATTTTTTTAATATTATTATATATGTGAATTGTTTTCTTATATTTTTCATAATAATTTTTTTTTTATTTATTTGAATATATAAATTAAATAATATACTTTAAAAATTAAATAATAAAAATTTAAAAATTAACATATAATATTTAAATCAATCTATCTCATCATATATTAGTAAATCAATCCATCTAATTATCAGAAATCTCCTACTTTCTATAAAATGCAAAAATACAAAGGTTTTGTGAAAAAGCAATCCCTATGACATGATTACGTTTGAAAAAAAGGGATTTTAGAGCTGACCCACTTAGAAATTTTCCTATTCAGAATTAGGGTTAAGAGATGTGAAAATATCTTATAAAATTATTTTGTATTTTTTTACAAATATTCATAATCTAGCTGGAAGGAATTGGAGTTCTGATGTTAAAAGATATCAAAATATTTTGGATTTTCAAAACAAACCCAGAAAGAAAATGCTTTGAGAGCATATCCAGAGTTGGGAACCAAAAATATTCTTTGCCTGAAAATCGAATTCTAGGTTATTGTCAAAGGTTATTAAAGATGGAAAGTATTCGTGAAGGAAAGGGTTTCCCTACTTACATTAAATGTGTGTGCAGAGTATGGCATTGAGTGTGAGTGCAGAGTACAGAAGACAAGGGAGTAAAAAGAAAAATGTGATATCTTTTGTCGTAAATAGCATAAATAGTTTGCTTTAATACTTACGATAAATAGGTACTCGCTCACCAGAATTAAGATTCTCGGAAATGACGATCAAAGTAATTTATTAAAAATATAAATATTTTATTATTACTGCTCAATATTATTATTTTTTAAATTTAATTATATATATTAATATAACTTATATATATATATAAATAAAATGTAATTTTATTTATATAAATATTATATTCATTTCTATTTTATTTTTGTGAAATAATATATTTAATTATATGTTAATAATTTAATATCGAGGGTGAACTCTTAATATATATAGATAGTAAATATTAATATAAAATATTAATAACAATATTAATATTAATAAATAAAAAAATAATATATATTATAAATAAAAGATTTCAATATCCATTACTGATAATAAAATTTTAAATCAAATTTTGTAGATAGATATAAAATAAATGATAGTGAAAATTTTCTAATTTGTTTTTACTTATTTATAATCATTTCACTATTTACTAAAAAGCTTGTAAATGACATTGTAAATGACATTTAATAAATAGTGAAATACTTTTTATATTTAATACAGAGTTCATATGTAATATAATAATAATAATAATTTATTGACAACCATAAATAAAATATTGAGATTTCCATATTAAATAACATAATTGTGTATCAATTTATACAGAGAACCAATTTATTTTAGCTAAAAAGTTCTTATATTTTTGTTTTCATATTTCAAAGTATACATTCAACATGCAATGAGTGCTAAGTGAACTATTCAAAAATCATGAGAAGTTAGTTAGTTATTACTACCTCTCATGGAAATGGTCATACGTTAATGACTTACTTAAACCAGTTGAATCCTAAAATGATATGTAATATAATGCATTGGGTAAGCCCCCATACTTAAATTCAAAAAGAGTGAAGGGATCTCTACTTGAATGGTTCATGAGGCACAATACTTGGT
Organism: Pinus taeda; assembly: GCA_000404065.3. Taxonomy (NCBI): domain Eukaryota; kingdom Viridiplantae; phylum Streptophyta; class Pinopsida; order Pinales; family Pinaceae; genus Pinus; species Pinus taeda. Next base: position 167,107 of record APFE030094980.1, read on the forward strand.
AAGGTTTTGCAAATGGGCTAGCAATCTACATGGGCTTGATTGTGGCAAAAAATCCATAGTTAAGCGTGCTTGAACCAGAGCCGCCGATCTGGGATGGGTGACCTCCCGGGAAGTCCTGGTTACCAGGTGCAAGCCCATTAAGTGATGATTGATGCTATGTGATTCATTTCACTAGTTTCAATCCCTCTTCTTCACCCAACTATTCAAAAATCATGAGAAGTTAGTGAGTTACTACTACCTCTCATGGAAATGGTCATACGTTAATGACTTACTTAACGCAATTGAATCCCAAAATGATATCTAATAATATTTTTTATTAAAATGTAGAATATGTTAAATAAAACCATTCACACAAATAAAACACTATCTTTCATATAACCATCTAAATATTATAAATAAACTATATTAAATACATTTTATGAAAGTGTTCAATCATTGTATTAAGTTTAAGTTTATGATATAAAAAAGTTAATAAATATACACACTTTTCTATGAAGTTAATTTTCTCTTAGTTAAAATATTAATTAAATTAAGTTATTAATATTATTATTACATTTTTTTATTGTATTTAAAAATATTTAAGTCATTTGAGATCTTTACATTTAGTTATTTATAATTGAAAGTTTTTAGAAAAGAATTCTAGAGAGATTTTATTGGATATTTCACTTATTATTAGAGATTAGAAAACTTACCCATTATTAGAGACTAGAAAATTTCATGTGCA